>KZ651168.1:56476-107197 GCA_001010745.2 Gerris buenoi | reverse complement strand
TTGTTTTAAACTGACTGACCCATTTGCCTTTTGAGTTATTTTCACTAATATTGTGTATTGATTTTTATTGGTGCTCTTAATTTTGCTTCCGTACTTTGAATATATTTATTACGTTTTTATGTGGTTATATTAACAGGGTTTATTTATTAGTAACGGTATTTTTATTCTTATTGATTTTTTTGTTTCAGTTTGCCGTTCTTGTATATTCCGCCACCTCGAAGTCAAGAGTTTCTGTCCTATATGTGAGGTTCAGGTCCATGCACGACTTCATCGGAGTCTAAAGTAAGAAAAATAATGTTTACCCTCGAATTCGTTTTTATTTATTAGTTTATTGTGTATAAGAAATTTGTTGCATTATTGAACTTAAGTAGTTATTCTAATTAGAATTTCAAGTTTTTGTAATTCTTTCAATAGTTAGAGAGAAACTGTCTTTTAAATATAGCTCTAAAGTAACAGAAATCGTTTAATTCAAATTTATATTTGGGAAAATATATTTGCTTTTACACGAAATTAATGTTTAATAAAATTAGATAGAAATTCCATTGACTTCAATCACGCAAGATCCTGTAAAAGGGGCGTAAAAAATGAGAGAAACAAAGCCCATGGCTATTGTGAATATGAATTAATTGAGGTAAAGCACTAAGCTTAAAAAATTACCAATTTAAATGTGAAAATAAATAAATAATATAATATAGTTATTATTTGAATTACTTATTATTAGAGTACTGGTTATTACAGACTATTTATTTAAAAAAATCATGATAATGAACCTAAGTAATTTCTGTAACATAAAGTTGATGTTATTGTAAGCACAAACAGTGAAAAAATTCAATACATCAAGACGTATTTAGGATAAAAATTGTTCAGTAGAAGAAGTGGCTGAGCGACACATGTTGGGGAGTTCCACAGGGTCCGCGGCTAACTCTCTATTGATTTTCCTTTCTCTTCACTCCTGAAACAATCAAATGAGTGATTTGCTTTCAAAGCTTTGCTAATAAAAATAAATATCCAATATATTTTAGCTGAAACAAGAAGTATATTTTATGTAGAAATTATACATTGTATTTATAATATTTTGAAGACTCATCTAGAAATAGATAATACAAAGATAAAATATATATTACCCTTAATTTAAGGAATAAAATTTAAAATAATCTTGGTCCAAACCGTTTTTTGAAATTTTACAATTTTACAGCTTGATTAATTCATATAATACATACGATTTTCACAGCAGAAAGTTAACATTATTTATGTCACTCTAATTAAAAATTATTATGAACTTATACTTTCATGTAGTTCTTTCAAATACGCTATGGTTATTTATTTATTTATGATTCACTAAGTCTATATAAGGGAGATTTCCTATATCTTGGACTTAAAATAACAATTACCAATTACCATATATATGACAACTTTGATATGATAGCGATGAAAGAGGGAAGGTTGCTATAATAAGGTTGCCCTCAGGCAAGTAGTAGATAATAGAAAAGAAGAATTGTATACTGCGGGGGCAAGTGTCTTAGTTATGTCCAAGGTAAGGGAACCCCTACAATATAATATATATGTTAAAGTATAACTTTTTATTCCAATATAATGTTAATTACAAGTACTGCTCCGTTATTCTTCGGTTATGTGTATAGTTACAATTCCATTGTAACTATACATAACAATGTATCGAATGAAACAGATGACTTACATATAAACATTAGATTTACGAGGTTATTTACTCGTATATGTGATATTTCCTCAAGTGAAGTTGATATCGGTAATAGAGTTGAAGTTTATGTATATAATTAGCTATATTTAAAGAAAATATTATGTGAAAGATTTTATGTGTATTAATAATTAATATTTGTGTTTTTTGAAGGCCGGACAAGACTCTGCAGGATATAGTTTATAAATTGGTACCTCGTATAACGTGTACGGCTGGCTTTACTTTTTTTCCGCTGACTTTAAAAATATAATGGTAATGGAAAATTAACGTGTTTAAATATTACCGCTATAATAATTTAACTACAGCTAAATTTAGCTATCATTTTTTAACTATTTTATTTAAACAAATTTATCAACTACAGAAAAATAATTAAACGTATAATATCGATGAAATTAACTGCTGTACAACATTTAATATACATATCTCCTGATATAACCGCATAAAACGTAAATTGTTTGAAGGTCATTATTTTTTTTTATTGTCTCCCAGTTGTATTGAATATTTTTCCAGAATTGCGTTGACCTTCGCCCGTATATCCTATCTTATCTAGATTTGGGCTCCAGTCCAAAAACGTACTATCTGCTGATAGCAGCATAAAAATAATAATAATAAAATAAACTTGTTAAACATAGTTGATAAGTTTGATGTTAATGTTTTTTTAGTACATAGTACTCACATTATTTGTTTTTCTTAATTACATTGATATAGAATCTATTTTGTTTAGTTAAGATGTTTGGAGCTGATCTATATTAATTTATTCACAATGGTGTTGTTTTAAACTGACTGACCCATTTGCCTTTTGAGTTATTTTCACTAATATTGTGTATTGATTTTTATTGGTTTGCTCTTAATTTTGCTTCCGTACTTTGTATATATTTATTACGTTTTTATGTGGTTATATTAACAGGGCTTATTTATTAGTAACGGTATTTTTATTCTTATTGATTTTTTTGTTTCAGTTTGCCGTTCTTGTATATTCCGCCACCTCGAAGTCAAGAGTTTCTGTCCTATATGTGAGGTTCAGGTCCATGCACGACTTCATCGGAGTCTAAAGTAAGAAAAATAATGTTTACCCTCGAATTCGTTTTTATTTATTAGTTTATTGTGTATAAGAAATTTGTTGCATTATTGAACTTAAGTAGTTATTCTAATTAGAATTTCAAGTTTTTGTAATTCGTTCAATAGTTAGAGAGAAACTGTCTTTTAAATATAGCTCTAAAGTAACAGAAATCGTTTAATTCAAATTTATATTTGGGAAAATATATTTGCTTTTACACGAAATTAATGTTTAATAAAATTAGATAGAAATTTCATTGACTTCAATCACGCAAGATCCTGTAAAAGGGGCGTAAAAATTAAGAGAAACAAAGCCCATGGCTATTGTGAATATGAATTAATTGAGGTAAAGCACTAAGCTTAAAAAATTACCAATTTAAATGTGAATATAAATAAATACTATAATATAGTTATTATTTGAATTACTTATTATTAGAGTACTGGTTATTACAGACTATTTATTTTAAAAAATCATGATAATGAACCTAAGTAATTTCTGTAACATAAAGTTGATGTTATTGTAAGCACAAACAGTGAAAAAATTCAATACATCAAGACGTATTTAGGATAAAAATTGTTCAGTAGAAGAAGTGGCTGAGCGACACATGTTGGGGAGTTCCACAGGGTCCGCGGCTAACTCTCTATTGATTTTCCTTTCTCTTCACTCCTCCTGAAACAATCAAATTAGTGATTTGCTTTCAAAGCTTTGCTAATAAAAATAAATATCCAATATATTTTAGCTGAAACAAGAAGTATATTTTATGTAGAAATTATACATTGTATTTATAATATTTTGAAGACTCATCTAGAAATAGATAATATAAAGATAAAATATATATTACCCTTAATTTAAGGAATGAAATTTAAAATAATCTTGGTCCAAACCGTTTTTTGAAATTTTACAATTTTACAGCTTGATTAATTCATATAATACATACGATTTTCACAGCAGAAAGTTAACATTATTTATGTCACTCTAATTAAAAATTATTATGAACTTATGATATACTTTCATGTAGTTCTTTTAAATACGCTATGGTTATTTATTTATTTATGATTCACTAAGTCTATATAAGGGAGATTTCCTATATCTTGGACTTAAAATAACAATTACCAATTACCATATATATGACAACTTTGATATGATAGCGATGAAAGAGGGAAGGTTGCTATAATAAGGTTGCCCTCAGGCAAGTAGTAGATAATAGAAAAGAAGAATTGTATACTGCGGGGGCAAGTGTCTTAGTTATGTCCAAGGTAAGGGAACCCCTACAATATAATATATATGTTAAAGTATAACTTTTTATTCCAATATAATGTTAATTACAAGTACTGCTCCGTTATTCTTCGGTTATGTGTATAGTTACAATTCCATTGTAACTATACATAACAATGTATCGAATGAAACAGCTGACTTACATATAAACATTAGATTTACGAGGTTATTTACTCGTATATGTGATATTTCCTCAAGTGAAGTTGATATCGGTAATAGAGTAGAAGTTTATGTATATAATTAGCTATATTTAAAGAAAATATTATGTGAAAGATTTTATGTGTATTAATAATTAATATTTGTGTTTTTTGAAGGCCGGACAAGACTCTGCAGGATATAGTTTATAAATTGGTACCTGGACTATTTCATAATGAAATGGAAAGGCGGAGAGCCTTCTACAAGGAGCACCCATTTAGAGGTCAGTATTCAAGAATTATTACTTAATTAGTTATTCTTTGTTGTTCAATACTCGAGTATTCGCTAAATTACATTACTTTTTGATTTCTTGTTCGTTATACCCACTAACCAGACCTAGTAGTATACATAAGGTTTGTTCCAACCACACTTCAAACTGGTTTGGGACTGTCCGACGCATGCGCAACAGACCACAAGTGATCGTTGTAGCTAATTTTGAAACTAGTTTGAAGTGTTGTTGAAACAAACATATCTTACTTTACATCTTGATTTGTACCAAATAAAAGCTGGTTGAAAATCCTCTTTTAAAATACATATATTAAATCTAAATCAAATGTGTTGTTTGGACTTCAAACATTTGAATTAGTTGAGTCGATAATAAAAGGAACACACAAGACTCGTCATTAATTAGATTTATTACCGCTTAGCTCTTTCATCCTATTAAAAGGTCTTAAACTAGTAAAAAACATATTCAATTAATTTACAGCTTGTTTAATTGTAAGAGCATTGAAACAATAAAACTATTTATGCATTTATTTAATCTCTTTTACTTTTATAATTGTATTTGGTGTTGATAAAATGTTATCATTAACCCACTATTCGCTTAATAATCCNTTAGATAGAAATTCCATTGACTTCAATCACGCAAGATCCTGTAAAAGGGGCGTAAAAAATGAGAGAAACAAAGCCCATGGCTATTGTGAATATGAATTAATTGAGGTAAAGCACTAAGCTTAAAAAATTACCAATTTAAATGTGAATATAAATAAATACTATAATATAGTTATTATTTGAATTACTTATTATTAGAGTACTGGTTATTACAGACTATTTATTTTAAAAAATCATGATAATGAACCTAAGTAATTTCTGTAACATAAAGCTGATGTTATTGTAAGCACAAACAGTGAAAAAATTCAATACATCAAGACGTATTTAGGTGAAAAATTGTTCAGTAATGCATCAAAATATAAATGTTGAAGATTAAGAGCGCAAGGGGAGTAGATACTAATAGAATAATGAACAACTGGAAACTATTACAATTCAAATATCTCATACTAAAAGAATTAATGAAAAATCCAAATCTCATTCAAAGTTTTTAAAAATTTTTTTTTTTTTTTTTGATCCTTCGTATTAAATCTTTAAAAAATGAGGTAGTTTTCTTTATGTTACCAATAATTTAGTATTAGATAAAACAGGTTTTTACACTTTTGAAACACGTTTTTATGTTTATGGCGTTCTTTTATGACGCTCCGCCTTACCAACCCTTCTCCTAACTCTCTCTTCGTTAATACTCTAATAACTCATATCCATTTTAAACTTAACTCGACTATTAAAAAACAAAAATAGCCTTCATTCTGAGGGAGAAATCAATTTAATTTAATAATTTGATTTGATTTTTTTTTTTTTTTCGATTGGGTGCATTTTAATTATAAAATAATTTTTTATAAATAAACTTTGTTTGCATGACAGTATTATTTATTAAATGTACACCACATGCCTCCTTCGATTTCCATAAGGTTGAAATTTGTTCAAACGTTTATATCATCATCAATTTTATATCGATGATAAAATTAACTCGTATAGGCTTGGGTTAATATTAGAAACAAACACTAATCATTATATACGCCCAAGTAAGCTATTTGTAGTGGGTCTTGTTGTCCTTCGCCCTACGCTCTTCTTTACTGACCGCATGGATAAATACGTGAAGTGGTTTATTCATCCTAAAGTGGCCCCATTCTGAAGTAAATTCTAGAGGGTGAAGTGGTCGACCTTAAAGCTCTTCATCGGTGTAAATAAATGGAGGAAAATCTAAACAAATTGAATTTTCTTTGCACAGTACTGATGTCTGGTATTGCCCATGAATAACGTAAATTTATATTTAAGAATATAGGATCTCTATTATATATTTATATAAATATGCGAGTCCATATAGGCCCGTGGCTTGATTTTATATTCAGAAAAACAGTAAAACTGAGTAAATTAATTTAGATAAGATATTAAATCTATTTAAAGACCAACAAATATAAAAAAAAACTATATTGGAATAAATGTGGTTGCCTTAGCTTAGCAATAAAAAATAATTTCGAGATGCGTCGTCCGGATACTAGTAGATTAATGAGAATATAATATGCAAACCACAGTAAAATTATTTGACAAATTTTTACTAGGCGTATTAAATTATATTTAATTTTTTTAGTGAGTATAATAGTTACTTGCAAAGCAAAATCCCTTATTTGAGGAAATTGTTTCAATTGTAATGGAATTACGAACTTGAAAATGTGACTAAATATGTAAGCCGCTTGAATTTCGTACCGAGTCAATATGCATCAAAATATAAATGTTGAAGATTAAGAGCGCAAGTGGAGTAGATATCAATAGAATAATGAACAACTGGAAAGTCTCTCCATAGAATAATGTTTATTTATTCTTTTAATGCCCAGGTTTACATTATTGATTATGGTTTATAGAAGATGCTACAGTTAGACGAATGTTTGGCAAATGCAATGGTTTATTGTTCTTAGTACAAGTCCGCATGTTTATTCGTCGCATTAGGTACCGAATGAAGAAGGATGTTTGGAACATTGCCTTTTCGTCTAGTGAATGTCTACGTGTCTACTTTAGTCTTGTTTAACACTTGACAAGTCCTGAAGGCAGTGTTAGGTCAGAGCTTAGTGTAGATGAAAGGAAACCGTTGTGTTGCGGCTAAACTCGTGTTGAAATGGGCCGAGACAATGATGCATGCGGTGAATGGGCGTAACACCCCTGGCTCCCCTCCTTATTTCCATTTGCAAGGTACATCGGGCAGGCTGTGTTAAGCCAGGATACCAACAGATGCAGGCATATATCACTTGCAAACCGAGTGCTAAAGATAGTTGAAAGCTGCAAAAAGGGAGAACAGGAACAACTTCAAATTACCTTTCATCGTTTTGCGTCAACATTATACTCGTGTATGTACCTTCAACAAAGATATGTACATACATAGTTACAAATAAATGTATACCTTTAAGGTCTAAAAGAACCTTCATTTAGCTTACAAAAATAATGATTAATAGTGAGGATGCGAATCGAACTTGGAAAGTGCTCCTTTAAAGACCCCATATACAGTCAAAATGTTTGCGCAAACATTTTGACTGTATATGGGGCCTTAACATAAAACTGTATATGGGCCTTAACACACGTTGTGGTATACCTGATACCTGACANAAAGAAGATAAATTTACAGATGAAGTAAATATGTCGAAATGATTTCCGGTAAGAATATTTTTTTCGATTCATAGTGCTTGATGATGTTCTATATGGTTCGGGTTTTGAAAGGGCTTTATTTAAAAAAAAGTCTTTAACGTCGATTCCGTTCTTCATTCTTACAGTTAAATATAGTTTCAAACTATCTGCTAAACTTATCTTCCTCAAAGTACAATCTATGATGCAGACTTGTATGTAAATTCCTTATTCTTCAAAATTTTGCAATAAGTGTAGGTACCTAACTAAGATTCTGGGGGGAAAAAAGGACTAAAAAGAGATAAACGAATATATATTTGTTATTTAGGGCTATTTGTTATTTTGCTTTTACATTATTGCTTAGTTATCATTTATGACCCTGCTTTTATATGGCGCATTCTCTCTGAAATTGTTTAATATCTTACCTATTACAACTTAAATAGTTTTTGTTGTTTGATCTTTTGAACTCATAATGAATACAAAGTGAATGAAATGTTTAATCTGATGAAAGTAGAATAATGTTAGAACCGATATACAAATAATTATAATTATTTTAAACCTAGAATAATTATCTTAAATGTAATGACCCAATGAGCAGTCGAACGGGACTAAAAACCCAAAGAAAAAAAAAAAAAAATTATCTTAAATGCATTTTACTATATTTACGTACACCCTTTGTTATTTTCAAACATAATCTGATATTTATAAACGAGGGTTACTATACTGTAAACATAAAATGAACGGTTTTAATAAAACTGAAGAATTAAAAATTTAATGGAGGTTGAATGTATTAATTTGTGTAAATTTATGCATTAGTTTGGGGCCTAACACAACATAGTAGGCCAACATTTACATAATGTTGTTTTGATTGGGTCGTGTGGCGCTCCACATACAATCCATACAGTATACCAGGTCTACTGTTCTATTAATGATATTATTCTGACTTGACCTACCGTTACTGCGGTATTGTCTTAGATCAGTAACTAATTAATTATAATCAAATATTACCCTCATTTCGTATGTAAAATGCATTTTACATTTTACAGAAAGATATGTTACTTTATATCATCCATCCAAATTTCATTAATGTTGGAAAAGTAGTTTCAAAGTGTTCTTTGCAAAAATTAGGTAAAATGACAGACCGTCCGACAGACTAACATGGGACATATTCTGTGATTTCTGAAACGGATTTTTCTGTATGAATTTTTGAAAGAAAAAAGTTCGTTCTTCTTGATCACATGCAATGCTTCCGTTGCCCTCGGTAAGCTCGGAAGCAATTATAATTATATAACAGCTTTTTGTTTTATCCAAATTATTATACCATCTTATTTGTAAGTTAACTTTTATGGTCCATCGACATTGATAATAATTTATCAATCTATAGGTATACTTTTTTTAATTTCTTATTTCTTTTATCTTCAATACAATAAAAAATAAATACTCTAAACTCTTATCGATCCACCAAAATTCTAGGTATATATTTGTTATTTAGGGCTATTTGTTATTTTGCTTTTACATTATTGCTTAGTTATCATTTATGACCCTGCTTTTATATGGCGCATTCTCTCTGAAATTGTTTAATATCTTACCTATTACAACTTAAATAGTTTTTGTTGTTTGATCTTTTGAACTCATAATGAAATACAAAGTGAATGAAATGTTTAATCTGATGAAAGTAGAATAATGTTAGAACCGATATACAAATAATTATAATTATTTTAAACCTAGAATAATTATCTTAAATGTAATGACCCAATGAGCAGTCGAACGGGACTAAAAACCCAAAGAAAAAAAAAAAAAAATTATCTTAAATGCATTTTACTATATTTACGTACACCCTTTGTTATTTTCAAACATAATCTGATATTTATAAACGANAATGCATGGTTAGCTATGTGATGTCATTCTAAATCCAATATGGCGGGCAGCCCAAGATGGTGGAATAGGTATTTTTTTTAGCACGCCCATGATATGGGTAACAAATGAAAGGGTTTGCTGAGAAGAATAGGAATAAAAGCTTGTTTTTAAAAATATTTGTTTTATAATCAACTTATTTAACATTAACAGGTTAATTTGTCAACGCAGAAAAAGAAAACAGATTTAATACTGTCTTTTCTACCTGTAGCATGAAAATTAAAAACAGGCGGATTGGTGATCTCATTATGTGAACCCAGCAAATTACAGCAGATGCCAAGCGATTTAAGGGCAAATTAGCCGAAACAACATGTTACGCGAGTTTAAATTAAGCTCAAAAATCATCAAAGAAGTTTCCATCTCCTCTAACTTGAATCGGATCGCTTTAATGGTGCTATAACAGGGGTTTTAGAGGTTTTAAAGGGCTTAAAATATTCATTAGCAGGCAATGAATAATCGATTTTAAAGGTATCAGAGCCGAAGTACGTCGTTCGTCCAATTGGATCGGGACCGCAGGTTTAAATTGGGTTTAGGGAGTGAGAGAGTAGGGTGGAAGGACAGCAGTAGTTAGAAAGGGCCAAATGATATGAAGGTATCGATCTATAGAAGGGACGGTGGTTTGATGAGCCCTAATGGTTCTCCGGGCCACTTGATAACAAAGGGGAGATCCTGTGGCACTGCCCTTGACAGACCTTGCTATCCTTTTATCTCCCTTCGTTTAATAATTGCCAACCTTCTAGCGAAAAAGTAATTTCGGTAATACTATCCTTGAGGTAAAAAGAGATAATGATTGAGATAAATATATAAGATAGTATTGAAGCACCATGAGAGAGGTCGTTTCTTATATCACATTAATACATTCGCGCTCGTGACTCGCCGACACTCGCGAGTGGCATTCGTCTGTATACGACCACACAACGCGAACTGACCGTTTACAGAAGAAACGTTCTCTGGACGTACCCTTTGCGACTCGTCCGCTAAATCTGCCCCAGCGCGAACGCCACGACCAGCGAGGCTAATGCCAGTGAACCGTCTTTTCTTCGCATTTTCCTCGCCTTTCGTTTAGAATATGTAAATGCAGATTTAGTCTCTAATTATTCTACATTCAAACAAGATTACTTATAAGTCAACCGTTTTATTATAATTAATCTTATCCTGAAAATGACACCTGGGTCCCTGGGTATATATGAGCGTAAAATTTTAAAGGGTTGATTAATTATTAGAGTTAACATAAGTTTACATGCAGTTGAGATTCTAGAAGAGGAAGTTTCTGAGGGATGGTGTGCAGAGTAGATATTTCAGATGAACACGATAATAGAGTTATGGAGGGTTGGGTGTGTGGTAGGTTTTAACCGGGGAGGGTTGTAGAGCTGCTAACTGCTTAGTTTATCAGATCCCTGATAACTTGGTGTTTCCTGGCGTGACGTCCCAACCCTCAAGCCTTCAGCCTTTCACTCCCATATTCCCATACACAAAGACCTAAACCACATTATCAACAAACTATCCTTAGGAGGATGTTTTTCCACTTCCTATCTAGGCTGCATTAACTTTGACATCCCACTACGTATTTTGTAAAGAAGATAAATTTACAGATGAAGTAAATATGTCGAAATGATTTCCGGTAAGAATATTTTTTTCGATTCATAGTGCTTGATGATGTTCTATATGGTTCGGGTTTTGAAAGGGCTTTATTTAAAAAAGTCTTTAACGTCGATTCCGTTCTTCATTCTTGCAGTTAAATATAGTTTCAAACTATCTGCTAAACTTATCTTCCTCAAAGTACAATCTATGATGCAGACTTGTATGTAAATTCCTTATTCTTCAAAATTATGCAATAAGTGTAGGTACCTAACTAAGATTCTGGGGGGGGAAAAAAGGACTAAAAAGAGATAAACGAATCTCAACAATGCCAAGAACTAATGCAATTCTCTTGCACTATTTAAATTTTTGTCGATGGAACATTTATTTTTTCATACCATTTATCATGTGAGTGATTAAGTTAAATGAATGAAGTTTTAAGTGAAAGGTTGAAAGAGGGAATAAGGATTAAGAATTAATTCTCTCTGTTCTGGACCTGACAGGACTTAGTGTCAATTAAACTGGTAAATCAAGTTGTTATTTTACATATCAAAGCATCTCTCTGTATAATTTATGGCCTTGAATTAATTACCTTTAGTATCACTTAAACAAGATAAAAGAACCAGCATAAATGTTTCATTATAATTTTTATTTCAATTCATTCGTATAATGTTAAAAGGTCAAATATTAAAAAATGTGTGGTTAAATAATTGATTAGATTTATTCTATGTTTGAAAGATCATTGATTTGATTTATTCTATGTTTGAAAGATCATTGTCTTGATTTATTCTGTTTGAAAGATCATTAATTCGATTTATTCTAATTTTGAAAGATCATTGATTCGAGGGTTTAGTTATTTAGGTATGTAATAAAAAATGCATAATTAATANTTATTTTATGCATGTATTGAGAAAATGCAGTATTTTGATATAGCGTTTCATTTTTCAAAGGAGCTCCTAATGCTAATCCTTTAAAATTTAGAGTTAGTTCTAAAATGAGATTTGTTATTTATAATAATTGGACCAATAGTAGACAGTAGACAGTAGACTATCTCTTCTTACGGCTACGTAAGAAAATGTCTATTGTTGTATCTAATAGTGCATTCTGAATTCAATAGACACTAGTACATTACGTCCTTAGGAGTACCTACTCTGTGATGTGGAAATCAGTAATACCGTTTATAAGCAATAAATCCTGAGGAATAGGTCAACTGATTATTTGATTAAATGAAAATTAACTTAAAAATAATACAGTAGAACCTCGCTTAAACGACCCTCAATAAAACGACAACCTCAATTACAAGTGCAATTTTCAAATCCCATTAAGATCGCCATAACACATCATGTTAAATTAACCACTATAACGCGACTATTATTATCCAAACAACCTCAATAACACGGATGTTTTCCAATTCACAACATAACTCAGAACCTCGATAACAAGACTGTTTCCCTTATCCCCTTGACACACTTCTTATCGAGGCTCTACTGTATAACAAAGAACAAACCTAATTGGTGAATTATAAATAAATAATTAATTATTATTTGTGTTTAAACATTTATACATGTGTTATTTAGTTGCACATGTTGCTGGAATTGAGGGTATTTTTAGCAGTAAAGGAAGGAGTTGGCTGTGAAATTGTTTTGTTTATTATTTATATGTTGATTGGTTTTAGATGAACACCTGGAGCCAGAGAGACGAGGCCTGGGTCTGGATCGGCTCATCTACTCACCCACCGATACCATCTCACTTTCTCTCGAGTTCTACGATACGTAAGTCACTTTACCTTCCTAACTCTGTAACTTGTAATAGCAAGTAACTTTTTTATATTTATTAATAACTAATTGCTGCACACCGTAGCAACTGATAAACAGATGTACTATATGTACAACAAGATCTTACACTAATACTAAATTAAAATTACATATACATACTAGCATTCTATTTAAGTTAAAATACCTTAAAATATATTTTCCTTATAAACTGATTGGGTTTTCCGGTGAAATCCGCGTCACGAAGGGCTTGAAATCCAACGTTTCGTTTCCATTACTGGAAGTATCTTCAGAGGCTTGGTGCATCGTGATATTGACTCGAAGCAAACACAGGATATACACTAGCAAACACAGAATTTGTTTCGAGTCAACATCACGATGTACCACGCCCCTGAAGATGCTTCCACTAGTGCAAGCGAAACGTTGGATTTCAACCCCTTCGTGGCGCGGATTTCACCGGAAAACCAAGCTCTTTATGACGAATCTACGAAACAAGTTACCTACATATTTAACTAATTTAAATCTTTAAACAAGTCTTTAGACAGAAGCAGTATTCACGGCTTAAAAGTACTTTCTCCTAATTAAAAAGCAAGCGCATTAGTTTGATTATTTCATTTTTTAGTTTTTTAGGTACAACTTAGGTCTTATACTTATACACCCCGTATTAGTTTATGTTCGTGGCAAAAAAAAAAATTAAAAAAATAAATAAATAAATAAATAACGCGGAACAACGCTTGAAAACGAGGAAGTTTTAAACAAGTTGTTGTTATAGGAAGAAGGTACTGTTGGGAGAACCATCGTTAAAGCTATTTGTTCCTGTGAGTTATTGTAAAAAAATTAAGTATGTACATTGATAATTCTCTACCTACGATTTGAAAAATGAGCCTAAGCTTAGTGATGCAATCAACTGACTAAATTAATTCAAGATGTTTTCTGCGTTAAAAATATTCAGGACAAAATTGAAACAGTTATTCAGATTGAACGATAACAATGAATTTGTTTTTTCTATTCTTTTTCATTTTCAAAGACACCTCATGCTCAGAGTTCATCAGAACTTTAACATCCATTATTTACAATGTTTTTGATAGACAGTGAGTTTATCCTGACACCTATAATTATTTGCATGTGGTATTTATTCCCACCAGTTTTCTCTTTTTATTTATTTTCAATTGTTGGACCAGATCTGTAACACGGAGGACGATATTATAAAAGTGAAAGCGTACACGCAGAGAAGATCAAAAGAACGTTTGTTTGTGACGGCTGGGGGACCGCCCTCAAGCTGTTTTTGTTAGGGCTTCTATGAGGTGGTTCTGTATCCGCTACACGCTTCAAATCAAGGTAGCCTACACAATTTCCTTTGCCAGTTTTCTCTTACAATCGTCTCGGTTTTTTTTTTCTCTTTTTCTCTATTAACTCTCCTTTATTGTGTGGCACTGATGAGTATATTTTATACTCTCGACCAACTTGTTAGAGGGAAGAAAGGTTATTTCTAAAGAAAAATAAATATAGAGGGAAAAATACAACTATTACATTCAAGTTTTGCTTTGCATTTGCTAATTCTGGAGGCATCTTTATTAGGATTGCGCACCTAACGGAGCCTAGGTGTTGGCAGTGTTGATAAGTTTCTTTGGTTTCTCATCTAAATACTTTATAATAGCGAAATAATTGACTTCCTTAAAACCGTAAAACCTTAGTTGTTATGTCGAACTCCAGCGGAGTTTAAAATGGACATATTGTATCTTTTTAATTATCAAAAATTTAAGAGAACAGAGGACAATTTCCGACTGCTGGTTGATTTTCAATTTGTATCAATCTTTCTCGCATTCCTCTTTAATATCTATGTACTGTTGATAAATTTATCAAATAATATGCTTCGAGTTTTTGAAATTCTTCAAACATAAGAGTACGTTCAACATATTCGGCTCTGGTAATGGCTATAAGATAACCTAACGCTCCTATTTCATACCAACTAGCTGTTCCTTTTAATTTTGTTTTTACTTTTATCCATTAACCAAAAGAATACAAATAAATAAAGCTTAAAGGAGTATAGTATCATTGAACCTTTGAATCCAAAAGAGATACGTATAAAGTAAACTAGACCGTTAATTAAGCTTCTTACAGTAACTCCCTATATAAGTCCCTTTTTGGCGCAGCGTGGCTTCGGATTACAGGATCGATACCTCATTATTTCAGAGTATTCTTTTCGTTTCCTTTGAATTCTGGACTCTTTAGGGTAACTTCCAATGTCAATAGTTCACCTTTTTCCAATTATACCTTATGGTGAAATGAAGAACAAAAATGAAAGAAATTTTATTTATAGTACTGAATAAACAGGAATTGAAGCTGTGGTGTTGTTTTCATAGAATAAAAAAAATATTTAAAAAATTAAAAGAATAACAAACCATTTGTTTATTAGCAGTGTGTAATGTGAGCCTGCATTTATATTAACTATTCAAGACCTCTATATTACTTATCTGGACTGACTCATATTTCTTACTAATTGTTTTCATTTTGAATGATACCATAATTTAAAATCTTATAGATATTATATAAAATCTTATAGATATTAATATTAAAACTGGCACTTAAGTTTGTACTGGACTTGGTGTATTTAATTGATGTGTCGTTAATTCAATTTGTTCTTCTAATAATGATAGCACCTTAATTATGTAAATAATAAAATACAATGGTATTGTTGTACGGTATAATAAATACTGTAATAATATTTAATATAAAATAAAATTGATTTGATTTTGTAAATAAATTCCCAACAAAAATACTTGTATAAAAAAANCCCCCCCCCTATCTATTCTCCTTCCTCCTATCTGTTCTCTGCCCTCAGAAACTTTTCTTTCCCAAATCAATCTACACCTTTAAATAACAATAACTGTTGTTATTTAATTTATATTTTGATTTAGCTTTGATATTATTATTATTATATTCGTTATTTACCAATAACTTTTTAGTTTCGCATAGCAGATTTTTCTATTAGCCTTAAGAGGGTCTAAAATCTAGATTTTTTAGATTTTGTACTTTTTCCTTTATTTATACATTAATCTCTTCCTATATAAAAAATTTCTAGTTTCTAGGATTGCTAGAAGTGCCTTAGAATTTTATGATAAATCAATAGATCAGTGACATTATACCAAACTTTATAGTCTCATATTTCTTATAAACTAATGTGGAATGTGGTAGAGGTGTGAAATTTTTTATTTCTGGTTGTTTGTAATGAACTCTAACTTAAAATTAATCTTTCATATCCAAGTATCTTTAATTTGATAATAGAGAGGTGTCCAAAATGTCTTGAGATGATTCCAGTAAAGGATGTGGTAGGCTAGGCTCGATTTGGCTTGGGCACTGCCCTGGCCCTAGATCATTTTTAAGAATCACTTGGCACACTGTTGTTCCAAATTAGAAACGTTATAGATCTGATTTTAGAGAGTATCTGTACAAGGTACATTAGTTACGGCTACCAGTAATCCCTGCTAGGGTTCTTAATCTCTACGGTGCTCAGTTTACGAATCACGCGATGTTTAGCTTATTGCCTTCGTCGGATTTAAGAACTCTTGCTTTACCTCTTTGCACTGATTATTTAACTTGCCAGTCTTTGTTAATAATTAAACGAAGCTAGAGATGATATTTTAGGTAAGAGATATTTTGTGACAGTTGAGAGAGGAAGGTGATTACAGTAAGACAGGTGAGCGTGAAGTGTGTGGTGTATTGGGTCCCGGGCTGGTCGTGAATTAGGAGTTGAGTGGTTCAAGTCTGAAACCCTAGTGATCCTGGTGAATTCTCCGAGAGCCTCGTCTGCTTCTACCGGTGACGTCACGATCTCACTCCACCCTTACTTATATCTCACTCTTTCCTTTACTTTCAACTCGTGTCAACACTCCGTCTTTCTTGCACCTTCGGTTCTAACCTGCCCTCTCCGTCGTTCTTTATTATCACGAGGAAGAAAAGGTCCCCACCCCAACCTGCGCTCCTGCCCTCCCCGAATTGTTTCTCTACTGATTTAGACAAGGTCTTGGCCTAATGAGATTGAGGTACACGTACCAGCCAAATCATTATCTTAAAAAAAACTCAATACCAACTGTTGCTAAGGAAATGTTAAGATTGTCATCTTAATATACCTTTAAAAAAAGTATATACTGCGAGTTTTCCTTCTTTGGAACAAAACAAAAAAACGTGTGATTACTTCTAATTTGTAACCGATGTCAGTTTTATTGAGCCTCGGGGTGGTTAAATACTTTAGGCTCGAGGACTTTTGACAAATGCAATATTATTAGTATACGGGGTTTTGCTATCATCTTAAGAGATGGAGAGGGAAGTTGCTAAATCAAAATTTTAGTAGCATAAGCCAATGTATACTGCATTTAGTCTTCCTCTATTTCTCGGAGATACCTTTCTAAAGAGGGCCCTCAATGTGTTTGTAATCGATGTAAAAGAGAGCGTGCGGGAAACAACCTAAAGGTTTGCTTTCATTTACCTTTTGTTCTTCAAAATTCATATCGAGTAGGAGAGTGAAGAGAAAGAATGAGAAATTTATGTGGAAAGGTGAATGCCGCGTGTCAGTGTTGTATAGGGTTTCCATAACTCGATATTTCAATACAATGGTACTGTGTTTGGTTCCAAAATGAAATAAGGAATTCAATACCTCGCCTCCCTTACAACATACCTCTGAGCCACCTCCCTCGCTTCTTAATATCATATAAACAACAATGCCTTCGCCTCAACCCGACTTCACTCTCTTCAATTTTTATATCCTCGAGTGTGAACTTAGAACTCGGAGATGAGAAAATTGAAAGTGTCGGTCATATATTTTGTTCGTCATCGATTATTTCATGAATTTGATCCGAGAAAACATATTATTCATTGTCTTGCATCTTCATGCGCTGTAATCTTGGAAACTATATTTTTCATCTTAGATATGGGAGCGTCTATGGAGATCATCTTAAAGAAAAATAAAATATTCTCTCCACGTAAAATTAACTTTTAAATAGCCAAAACAGCTTATTTCAGCATTTATAAGGCCATCATATTTCATCAGTGCCTAAAAACAAACAGAGGAGATAAACCATGCAATATAGAAAAACTTAAGTACATTCAAATAAAAGCTAATCAATAAAAAACCTATTACGGTGACTGATGGTCAAAAATAAATAAAACAAATAACAAGTTACTGAAATTAAATAAATAAGTTTAAATAAAAATTTGAAACACTTGATAAAGCAGTAACAATCTAACAATACATAAATAAGTAAGCGTATAAAAACCAACAAAATAGGGGTTTTATTGATTAGTTTTTATTTAAATGTAGGTACTTATATTTTAGTTTTGCTATATCGCATGGTTTATCACCTCTGTTTGTTCTTAGGCACTGATTATGGCCTTATGAAGTCAATTTTACGTGGAGAGACTATTTTATTTTTCCTTCATATTTTTTATTGGGTTCATTCGTTTTATTTAAATTCGATAGCCAAATGTAATAAAAATTAAAGAATAGTTTTTAAAGAAAAATAAAAAATCATCAAAAGTTGTTGTTGAAAAATAATTTGTTTAAAATATTTTTTAGGTATTTAAAATATGACTAATGTATTTCCACAACTAAACTGCATATTCGACAAGCCATTAAACCATTTTATAATTAGAATAATTGTGGATTGTGGGTAGTATGTAATTGTATTTTGCCATGTTCATAAATTATGTATTAAAATAATACAGTGAATTATTCGTAACACAATACCATTTTAGCTAATTATTTATAAAATTATAAGATTTTATAATCTTATTAATTTCTTGATGGAGGAAACCGGTTCCTTTCTGTTACATACATCCTCTACGTGTTTTTTTTTTTTTTTTTTNAACTTTTGCTAAATTGATACTTTAATTCATGTAAAACATCAAAACAATTTTGACAGATATAAAATTAAAAAAACGGGGGTTTCAAACAAAGTAGACAATTATAGCATAACTATTAAAAGTATAAAGTCAATAAAGTACGTGATAGGATGCAAGGAAGCTATTTTCCACACCAATTGGCAGTCTATTTCATTAAAAAGTAATCGTTATTTTGTTGTTAATCATAGCTATATTTATTATTACATAGGTATATCGAATGTATATAAATAGACTGCCAATTAGTGAGGCATTTGCAGCTTCCTCGCATCCTATTATGCACTTTATTGTTATAAACATTAACGTTATATAGTTTATTGTGTAAAAACTATTAATAGTTTTTAGCGATCTTTAACACTTCATAGCGGTGTCGTTGTTGGTTTAACTAAAAAATTGTATTTAAAAAAAAAATTCGTCTCATTGAATAGATGAAGTTAAATTTTTTCACGACCTAAATTTCCAATTTTAAATTTGAAGTTAACGTTTACGCGAGCGTTGCTCGTGAACGCTATGACGTTGTCCAACGAACTCGTCCTGGGCATTGGTAAAATGAAAATGTCTACCACAAAATGGAGGACATTTACTCAAGTTATCGTCACACATTTCATAATTCGCGGACACACAGACCGTCTGGCAGACAGACAGACACAAGACCAAAAATGTTAACGGATTTTTGTCTTGGAATTTTTGAAATCGGAGGCATAAAAGTTTTTCGTTCTCAAAAGTGAAAACAATGCTTCCGTTACCTTCGGTAAGCTCGGAAGCAAAATAATAACAATAAAAAAAAATTACTGTACTTAAATATTCTATCAGAGGTTTAAAGAATTATTTTAGTACTGCTATAGTTTATTTTAGTTAAATATAGATATATAAATTAAATAATTACTTATATTATTACAGTTCTAATTTTCTTCTATTATATCGTATATTAAACTCACGAGATAATATTCCTTGTATTTATTTCAAATGGTCATATTATACACCCGATATCGTATTAATCGCGATTCGTGAAATCCAAGAAAGATTTCAACAAATTTTGTTACATTAACATACAACCTCTTGAAATGTTATATTAGTTAGTTTGTTCAATAGATTTATTGTAGCTTTATGTACGCTACATTTATTTAACGTCGACCGCAATGTGTTAAGCTATTCATTAAACCTACAGTGGTCTAACAATGTAGCTTTAGTTTAATTAGTAATGCGTGGGATAGTCAGCATTGCAATCGTATCGTATTTTGCATACGCATCCAATATGTGCGCTTGTCTAACCATCACATACATATGCACCCCGATTCCCTTTAGAGTATATGTTGGTTGTAATTTATCCCTAATTTCAACCTTCCCTAGAACTACCCTCTCTCGAATTTTATTTACCATTTGTTTAATGTCAGCAGTTTTTCTTCTTCTTTACTTTGATTTTGTCAATCCTAATAAATTAAACTTTGTTGGAAACCGAGCGCATGTATCGTTTTATTACTACGAAATTCAACCCTAATTTTGCTTATTAGCACTTTGCAAGTCAAAATTGTTGAGGTTTTTTGTTTTTTACCAAAAACGCTTATACATAATCTCATTTTTACCATAAATGGAGAAAGAAAAACTCTTTAAAAGTTGATCGTTTTATTATAATTAACGCCTAATCCTTTTCTTTGCTAGCAATGCGAAACAGTTTTGCTTTTTAAGAATACAACGATGTCTCAAGTGTTCCTACTTAAAAACCTCTCTCCCTTCAATTCCTAAAAAAAACATAATTAGAAACGAAAAAAAAAAAAAAAATAATTATAAGATTTTACAATCTTATTCATTTCTTGATGGAGGAAACCGGTTCCTTTCTGTTACATACATCCTCTACGTGTTTTTTTTTTTTTTGTATTAATTTATTCCAAAAAATTAATTACGTTTCCGTAAATTGCTATGAAAAAGGAGGTAATAAATATCTTCTAATTTCTTTTATGGCTTTTATTAGTTGCATTCGTGCAATTTTATGGCAAACTTTCTTCGCACACCTAGCGTAGGGAATTAATTGAATTTTGTTAATAAAATCCTGCTATTACATGAACGCGAGTTCATTTTTTGTTTTTTGTTCGTTTTATGTATCCCTTTTTGCGAGAGATACTAATAAAAATAACTCCATTAAATCTTTAAGCCAGACAAAACTGTAATTAAAAGAAAAAATTTAAAGAACAACAAAAAAGGTAGAATGCATACCTGGGATGTTTGTACGTACAATGAGCCTACATTGATGTACCCTTATTAATCTAAATTTATTTTATTTCTTATGAACACTTTGAGGTGCAATAAAAAGATCATTAATAATTTATCATAAAATTATTACAAAGTTTGCTTATAAGTTGATAGTATGTCTGTTTTTTTTTTCCTTTCAAAGAACTAAGGTGTATAAAAAATTATATTGAGCACATAAAATCGAATTATTTGGAGGAAGTCTATCTATGAGGTTCCCTCCCCTTGATTAAATATTTAATGGTGAACTTTAGTGTTTTTGTTATTGTGTTTTTTTTTTGTCTTTTTTTATTGCTTTTTTTTACTAAAATACCTACAACGTAAATTAGTGGCATTTAAGCGTTACTTATTTACCCTATATTACATATTTTTGCTTCCGAGCTTACCGAAGGTAACGAAAGCTATACGTGATCGTTCTAAAGAAATAAAAATGTCTCCGCTTTCAAAATTCCAAATTAGGCGATGTAAAATAAATGTGACAATAATGGGTGGTAATAGCATAAAAATCATGCTTCCGTTTTTATTGATATTTGGATGGTAGATCATGATTAGCCCCATTGTTGGTCCGATAAAAGTTTTAACCTTCTGCGCTCATTTGTTTCCCTTCTACATCCACTCAAACATACATTTATTTACACTTACAGTTTTATAAGTATACTTATCTGATGTGTATATGAAATTTTTATAATTTATCGAAAGTAACTCGCAAATTGCAGATAGCCCCAGATTAATTTGAACTGTCAGCACTCTTTAACTTTTGCTAAATTGATACTTTAATTCATGTAAAACATCAAAACAATTTTGACAGATAAAAAATTAAAAAAACGGGGGTTTCAAACAAAGTAGACAATTATAGCATAACTCATAGCGGTGTCGTTGTTGGTTTAACTAAAAAATTGTATTTAAAAAAAAAATTCGTCTCATTGAATAGATGNCGTTTGTCTGGTGTTGGAACAGTTCCTATGTGTCACGCTTGCGTGGCACATCCCTTGGTGTCTCTCACATATGGTTTAGCCTATTGCAGTGTGCAAACACGGTATTACATTGCTAATATATATATATATATCTTCTGAAAGTACATTTCATAATCCCATAATCCCTAGATGTTGGTCTAAGTCTAAGGTATAAATACTTTGATCCCTTCTAATCTTAAGATCCTATAGTCGACAAACTTTCCTCGTCAGATTTATACCATCCGCATCCTTATTCCCTTAGTAGGTTTAGTTCTTAACTTCCTTGGATTTTTAAGGATAGTAATTTAGTAACTTCTTGTTTTTCATCTCCTGATAAAAATATTTTGTTACCACTTAATGATCACTAATGGTAACCATTCATAGTGACCAAAACCGGTTTATGTTACTGAACATTTGCTACTAGGGTTGACATTTTTCTTATCAATTACTTATCGGATATAAAATTCAAATTTGAAAAGAGCTTGGGTAGAATTAGCAAATTATTCGCTTATATGACTTCTACAAAGGAATATATATCACCTGACTTACTAGACTTTCTTTTAGGAGAAAACAAATATAGAAACTTGACGTGTATTAGAAAGAAAACTGAATCAGTCAAACTTGACAAAAAATTAATAAAATAAAACGCAACTAATCATTACATAATTAACATCTATTTTGTGTAATAAAATATGCATTTATTGGTTTTAGAATATAGGGCTCTGATGTAGGTGATATGGATTTTTAAAATTATCTTCAATTTAACGCCAGTCTTACGTAGACTTTCTCATTTGGGCTTAATAAAAGTTCACATAAGACCTTATACTTCTTTTTATAGTATAGTAAGAAGATTAGCGATTCATTGATAAATTTAAATAACGCGATTATAGAAGGTACCTCGTGTCTTATACACTCTCGTATTTTGCATCTTATGATCCTCCACTTCTTCTTACACCTTTTACCAGAATATAATGGTCGAGAGGCCGAAAGTTGATTAAATTTACAAATTAAAATTTACTTTGTGGAGAGGCTTTCGATTTTATTAAACTAGAAATATCGTTGGTTTAGTTCTAAAGCCTCCTAAAAAGTTTCACAAATTTCTCTCCCATTTTTCACGTTCTTATAACTTACAAGTCTATTTTCAAGTGTTAGAGGTGGTTTACCGCCGTACATGATTGGCAATCAAAATGTAATGTCTGGTATGACGTGCATTGTAATTTGCACTGTATATATTTATTTTATATTGTATTACACGTATGTAATTTCTTCCCTATACAACAGTAGGTGTGTCGCTGTATATTTCTTAATTTTTATTCTTTAGTTTTGGTTTTTCACGTCTTTTTATTTTTGTTAAATTGTCCAAAACACCTTCTTATACATTTATAAAAATGCAATGGCTTCTGAATAGAGTTGTTAAGGCTTGGGAAATGCCAGCTCGTATCATGGACCGAAGTATAAGGAACCTCATCTTGTATTCCCTCGAAGCACCCAAGGCTTGCTTACCGCGAACCCAGCCTCACCATCTGAATATTGATCACACCCTAATTTAATTCATTATACTTAATATAATACTTGGTTGGAGTACTCAATGTCAAAGTCCCACTGTGGAAATTACTCTTGAATACGAGATACGACCTTGTTAGATAATTTACATGAATAAACTCAGTAAATCAAAGTTTGTTAGTCGATTTGTATATTAATTCATAAAAAATATTTGTTTATTTCCTTTAACCTTTTTCTTTGCAAAATATATGTCTTTTTTCTCATTTTAGCGTCGCAAATATATAAATTATTTAATAACTTCTTAAATAAAATTTGCTAATAATATGTATACAGGAAACTAACATTTTGATTGGGGGAAATATCAATTCAGCCGAAATAGGATTAAGTAAGCATTACTATAATAAATAATTACTACTATTAAACTATTGCTTAGGATTACTATTATTAAATTGGATTAAGTGATTAAATTAAATTTTATGAAAGTTTGATTGAGATAACTTTTATCTTAAGTTTTTTTTTACTAAGTATGTATATTTATAATTGTATTGCGAGCATTTTTACCCTTTGACCTTATTTTGCATTAACTTGTAACTGCAAGTTATTTTAATAACTTAAAGTTGTAGATGATAACTATCTATCCTGATATCGACTGCGAATTGGATAGAAATTGAGGGTTGGGAGAAGAAAATAAATTTAGATTAAAAGAAGGAACATTAGTAATTTAATTTCCATTGGTAAATCTAAAACTAGAATATTTACTTTTGAATGATCATATAGCTATCCTCAATGTCTTACGTATTTATAGTTTAAGATTAAGATGAATGAGCATCATTTAAATCTACTTAAAATTCAAGGATGTTAGCTTTTAACCGAAAAACGAAAAAAGAGCTTTATGAATGTACTCTTTGCATTATTCTCATTGGTTTTTTGAACTAAAATCGTTAAATTTATGCTTGAATGATCTGCATTTGTTTATTTTTTTTCTAAAGTTATTAACTTGCCGGATATCCCACAATATCTGGTTGAATCCCCCTTTTTTTGCCGAAAACGTAATGCATGGGGAAAAAAGTAATAAGTTGTTGTTTGCCTTCTTCTGAAAAGGGGTGGAAAAAAGTTGATGGATAAACGTGAAAAATAAGGTTGGCATTAGAAGCGAGGGGGAAAGGACACGAAAGCGGGACTGTCTGTAGCATTAGGATTTAGAACATAGTGCTGGTAGATGCTGGGACAGCGTTCTCCCCTGCGAGATGCCAGGCCTCCTCATGCCAGAATATTTTATAACGGGATATGCTAAGTACAAAGTCTGTTTGGCACTGCAACACCGTCTAAATGCGAGTTAGATGTTTATACTTGTTTGCAAAACTTAGTTTTCNATTAATTGGTATTATTATAATTATTAAGTATAGCCTATAACCGATATTATATACTCAAAATTGATTAAAAAAAAAGGTGTCTAAAGGCCCTCATACACGATCAAACATTTTGCGCAAACCTGATTTAGGGCAAATTTAGGCCATAAACGTCATAAATAATGTTTGCGCAAACATCAAATAGCCCCATACACGGTCAAATGTTTGACCGTGTATGGAGGCCTTAACTCTGTGGTATTATAGAGACCCCAATAAATTAGTGACCAAATAACTTGGGATAACTCATTTTAACCATGATAAGTATTTTGAATAATCCCATGAGGGATTAAAAATCTATAATTTGACGTTATTTTTATTTTTATCAAACTAAACTTTTTCATTTACCTGAGAACTGGATTTTAATCCTATAAAATCTATAATTTTATTTATTTATTTGAAAAATACATACATATTTCAAAAGTATTTAATAGGTTGTTGTTTTGTTTAATTTTTGTTTTCCGTTGCTCTACAACTATATTTTTCTTTGAGTAAACTACTTATATGGTTAGGTTAGTTTTTTAAATGGACTATATTTTACATTTTTTAAATCAATGGAATCGTTTTGGATGAATAATTTATCAATTATTTTCCGACTAGTTTACACGATTTTAGATTTAAGTTAGTTATTCAAGATCTAGATTCTACAACACCAAATATGATAATTCACGGTAATTAATATAATATTTTATTATATGTTTTGTTAAATGAATCGTGTGAATATTAATGAGACATAATGTAACCTTTGTGATTTCTTGTAATTACAAATTATGTAACAATAGCGGTTTCCCTTGTGTTACATTTTAGTGGTTTACATACATATACGAAAGGGTATTTTATGAATTGAGTGTTCCTTCTTGTTATACATTTGTGTCTCGTTTAAATGGAAGGAATAATAAATGGTGAAGTGTCCTTTTGAGGGAAACAAGGGGCTCGGGCTCAAAGGACCTCTGTCCTGGATCCTGCTCAGAGGAAGCTTTTGTTATCCGACTGAAAACGCATCCTTCCCCCCTCCCACCCCTAAAACCCTCGTCCATTCCAAGCCGAAAGCAATTTCTCTCCTCTCCGGTCTTATACAGGCCTCGCCAATTCCAGTAATGACCCCTTCCAGCCTTTTCAGGTCTGTGTCCTCATGCCTGGAACGAACGCCCCTGGGATTGGGTCTGTTGTTCAGGATGCCACCGAAAATTACACCGGCCTCTTCGTGACTAAATGTTTCCGTCTTGATGCCAAACCGACTATCAAGAGACGGGATAATGAGTAATGATACCTCTTTCGCCCCATGCTGATGAGACTTTGGTCGAAGCTTAAAAGAAAATTGATTCCGTGCCACATTTTTTTTTAATTTATTGATGCTAAAAGCCAATTTTCTTTTTGTACACAGAAAATTAGTAACATATCTATCTAATGTAACTTTACTTTATCTTTTAAACTATTGAAATCTAAAAAAAAATTAGTGATGCAGTTTTCCGGTGGCATCCTTGTCATGAAGGGATTGAAGCCCGACTTAGAGGTGGTTTCGCCTCCACTACTGGAACCATATTCAGGGGTGTAGGCTGTAGGCATGCGTTAACTCGAAGAAACAACAAGATATACTAAGTACAAACCACGATGCGCTCCATGGGTGCCCATGATGCGCACCACACCCTTGAAGATGCTTCTAGTAGTGAAAGTGAAAAGGCTGACTACAAACCCTTTGTGTCGCGGATTTCGCTGGAAAACCAAGCTATTCATTACGAAACAACCAGCGGAAACAACCGTCATGCATTTTTGAGCTTAATTTCGATTTAGAAGAAACTATAACAAGGTATAATAATATTAAAAGTTATTATTAGTAAGTAATTTTAGTTTTAAAAAAATACAATAAGCGGGTTTATTACTCTAGGAAAGTGTCAGATGATTATAACTAGCTATATTATAATATAGAAATAACGCTATTGGAAATTTATTAAATTGATTAATGCCATAGCATTCCAGACTACTAGTATAGTAATTGTATCCTGTAAACCGTTTACATTTAAATCTACTTGCTTCTTACACGTTACAAACCAGTAGCTTGTGGCTGAATTAATTGAATTACACTGTACTTATATACTTATTATCTCTGTAATATGATTTAATAACCACTAATATTATTATTAAAATGTTGTTTATTTAAAGTTTCAAAATAAAACGAGGAATGGAATAATCAATTGAGTTAATTAAGATGGATTTGTGGTTTTGGCTTGTGGTCTTATCTGATTGGGTGACATCAACTAACCTCGTTATTACCTCAATTCCGGTTTATTCAATAAAAACAAAAAAAAAACTGTATTTAACTGTAAATCGATACGTAAATCCATTAGAACATGTTTAAAAATAAATGCGGACAAAAGAATAATACATGTAGAGAATTTTAAAATACTCAGATTTGTTAAACCAAATTTGTGAGTAATATTTTAATAGCTTTAGTTTGAACTTCAGTTTAATGGAGGGCATGCCTTGATAAATGTTTGAGGTATTTTTTGATTGATTATTTTATAATATGTTGATTTAAGAGTAGTTGTTTCTTCTGAGTTTTTGTAGACCATGAAGTGTTGAATAAAGCTCAAGTAGCAAAATTTCTCAGTTTAATTTTTTGTCAAAAATAAACAATAACTGCATAATGTTTAATGCAGACCAGTTCCAACTAAAGTTGACGAACTCGGTCTTTATTAGACCTTGGCATTGTCTTTTTTTTTAATAAACTGATTAATTTTTAGGTAGTAACCTGTTGAGTTAATTTGAATTTGATCGGATTCGGATTCGTAATTTCTGAATAATCTTTCAATGTGTAAATCCATTTACCTTTGTAAGTAGCACTTTTGAGGTAAAGGCCAATTTGGAATTCCAAAATTCCACTGATTAGTACCTCTACAATTGATGACAAATTAAAAAAGATGCGGCTACAGTTTAATCGTGTCAAAGTAGCTAAATGAAAGGTTAAGTGTGAACAACTGTAACGGTATTTATGGTAAACAATGTATTTTAAAAGTAGGTACTTGATTACGTTAGTTCTTAATAAAACGTTATTTTTAAGTTTCAATCCATCTCCTGTCATGCGGTCTAGCCGATTAATTAATCCTAGTTTTCAATAAAAATGGTTATTTCCTATTTGTGACGATCCAATGTGGTCCCTATCCTATGGTGAATTTTCATTGGTATCGTAGAGGAGATGGGACCTGAATTGCAATCAGGCCCCTTTCCGGACCCCTATTTCTGTGTTCATATATTTTGTGAGTTGACAATCAGTTGATACAGTTAGCTGATTTTGACAAGGGTTGGTGTGGATGATGGGATAAGGGGTCAGTATGTCAGTATGCTCAGAGTCAAAAGCCCTTCGCCCCCTGGTTCGAGACCATTCTCTCCCCTGTCTAATTGGTGTAATTGTTAGTTGATGAGTAGGTCTGCACCCTGCACTCCATGAGCACGGTCTAGGACCTTCTTGCTGGCGGGGCGAGGGTTCGGTCTCCATGACTACAGCACGGCACACCCTCACTCGCTCTACCCCTGGTCTCTAACCCTGTTTTCCATTTTCCAGTACTGGCTTTACTATCCCGTGTTCTCTCCCTGACCCTTCTATATTCCTATCGCCCTCTCACCTCCACCCTTTTATACCCTTCTCCAGTAGTTCATCTCTTCCCACTCATTCGCTCGCACGGTGTCAGATCGATATTCCTCTCTCTAACTGCCTGCCTCACCATTCGTGTTCCTTCTACCACGGATCCGTCCGTTCCATCCCTCCTGTTTTTATTGCTCGGCCGTTATTAATGATATCGCTTGATTCGGGTTTCTATCGGGCACACGTGGCCTTCTTAGTATTTATGTAAAAAAAAAATATACTCCCGCGACCCCGTCCTCCTATAGAAGAATTTTATGGGGAATTATAGGCGGTGAAAGACCTAGAGCTTCCACGGATGGCGCTATTAATGTCCATTATTCCCTTTGATAAATATAGGTTCCTGACACTACAAACTCTAGTTAATTACACTGACATAAAAGCAACCCATTCCTACGTACTCTCAATTACATTTTTATAACCAGTAGTTTGAACTTTACCAACGGTTGAGCCGCATGACGGATTATGTTTTCCTTTTTTTAACAACAAAGCAATAATTTAATAATACGAAACAAAGCTTTAACTAGTTTGATATTACAAGCAAATATGGCGGTGTGAGAGCACGCTCGTCTCTGATAAGTCCCATATCTGATCTTCTTAATCTGGTATAGGTCCAGAGTTGGGTGGGCATCGGGCCCCTGATGAGTTGGACGCGACGAAACGATGCAGGACATAGCGTAATGCCGAGCCAACATCTTAATGAAGTAATGTCTGATGTTGGAACAGTTCCTCACAGTATCACGCTTGGCACATCCCTTGGTGTCTCTCACAAAATTTGTAGCCTATTGAACACGGTATTATATTGCTGTTGTAGTTTGATATTATTTTATAAACAAAACAAACGAATCACCTAACATTTATTAGCTAATTCAATTTCATACGTGTTTTATCATTTTCTCATAATATATAAATGTCTTGCGATGTGTTATTAGTAATTGTAGGTGTATATAGACGGTAGATATAATATATAGATATACGTTGACGTTGATAATAACGTCTTAATTTTATATTTATGAACTATTACCGTATTTACTTTTTCTATATGTAATAAAGTTAATTACCTTATACACATTAATTAATGAGGTTTTAATTGGTTTACATTTAATATTTGTTACTTTGGTTTGCAAGTTACAACGTAATCAAGTTAATATATGTAGCTGGATATTAGCAGTATTGAGATTTAACTACTTGGCTAATCGGCAATAGTTAATTCTGCATGGATAGGAAATAACAGATGATATTAGTGATAATTTCAATAAGACAATTAAAAGCAAATAATTACTACAAGTGAACTTTAAGATAATTCATTAAGGCACAAATTTAGATAATAGAGCTTGATCAAATTACAATATTCAATATCTATTACATTTACAATACAAACATGATTATTTGTGCGTGACCTGTGCTCCAAATTGATTTGTTAATTTATTGTCAACTATATTATATACCTCGTAGTCATTAATGTTACTTCATGAGTTAATTCGTAGTTTATCTCTATTGTCATTCCTTATTGAATTAACTTATTGTTTGAACTGTTTCTTTATCCCAATTTGTAATCCCTATAGTGCATGTAAACATTATGCTCAAAATTTCAAAATAACGGTAAACTACTTACCGAAATTAAACAGATTTTGTTTTCTAATCAACGTTAATATAAATTATTTCTTAACAATCAAGTGAATAGTGAGATCGATTTTAAAATATTACTAAATGTGTAAAATTTGTTGGCTGAACAAAAATTGAACTTGAGGCTGACTTTTTGAAAAGTCACCGTATATATGAATACGGATGGCTTAGTCTGAATATTGTAACTTTCATATAGATGGATTCTTAAGACGTTGGATACTTTGTAAGGTTCTATCGTCTTTATGAAGTAAACCTCAAAGTCACTGCGGTAGCTGGTGGTTTTCAGTTTTAAATTGTACGGGTAGCTCAGACGTGTAGGCTCATTTTAGTAAAGTTATTTCCCCGAGGAGGCTTGAAGGATCGAGGTGAATCACCCCATGGGCTTTATACGGGGGCTTAGCGCCTCCTGTAAGCCCCGCCGCAGAGCCTTCTCTTGTTAGTATTCATTGGCTGCTTTTCTCTGTCAGCTCTAATGCCGGTTTTATTAACATTTTGGTAGTTTGGCCCCGGGCAGAATTTAAATGTTTTTATTATTTTCCATGTATAAAAGCGGTAAGTCAAACTCCCCCCCTCAAGATCTTAAATTAACAAATTAAGAAGAAATCTGTTGCAAAAACAATTTAACCTTTTAATTGCTCAATAAAATTATTAATTAAAAGATTTTAAACGTCAAAATAAACTCTTTTACTTTAACGGTGTTCGTTTAGAAAATCTATAAGTTCTACTATTAAGTACATACATGTTATATAATAATATGAAAGTAAATTATTGAGTTATAAGTATAAGTTATAAATATAGTTGTTTTGGTCGCTGTATTTTGTTGCCATTCTATTGTTTACCACAATCAGAACTCTTTATTGTTTAGAATGATTGAACTTGTATACGAAACTCTTACTGATAATTACAATTACTTCATTGTTTTTCTATTCCACTACCTATTATTTATTTACCATTAATCTTATAACTTTTATCAGTTTTGTTCTAAAGGATGTACAGACTATAATATTACATTTGTTTCCATAAATAGGATTTAGTAGTAGTTTATCTAATCTTTATTATTAATGCATGATATATAGGTATATGCAAGACAATTAAATTAACGACCACATTAAAATAAATGTAAAATGAAATATTTAATATTAAATGCAATCAATAATTAATCTTCGGAAGGCTTAGGTCTGCATAATAATTTATAGAACTATAATATAGAATTAGATAACACGGGGTTGGCGAGTCGTTGGATTTATAAGTCGACAAAACATATAGATAATTATTATTTAGCAACCAGAATTAGGAAGGAAAGTGGAATGAAATCTAAATTAAGTAGAACTCGAATTCGGGGTGATCATATGAAATAATTTAATTGCAATTGAGCGGTGTAGTTGTTAATTGTTACTCCAACTATAGTTACTAATCCTTTGAAACTTTTATCAACGTAATTCTTTGATCTAGAAACAAATTGATAAATTAATATGATTTTTGGTTAACTAGTCTAAAAAAAACTGCGTTACTTCAAGTCCTACAACTACAAGATAGGCTGGTTAGTTTATTACGAGACATACATTAAGCCAGAAATGTCGCCTAAATACAAATAATCATGAAGTGAAATCAGATAGTGTACGAATTTCATATCAACACAAATATGTGTATAGTTGTTAGTAATAAAGGACTTAACCAAACTGAATCAAACTGAATAGAACTAATAGGGGAAGACCAATTCACTATACTAACAAAACACGTAACATCTGTACCGATTTTGAACATTTAGGTTGATAATAATATCACATAAACTAACAACTTTCGTTCTTTCAACATGGATAATAGCCCATCATTTTCAATTTAAAATGAATATTTTATTTTTGATCCAATGTTTAAAAAAAATCACTAATTGTTTCTTGCGAAAACCTATTTTAAAACCCGTAATAAATCAGTGGATGGTGTATAGAAAAAGGTTGAGTCAAGAGATAAAAGATTTGGAAGGGGATAATGCTTAAAAGGAAACAAGCAATATTTGACTAGACAGGGACATGATAGATTGGCAGATTAGTTATGTTGCGTGGAAGAATTATAGAGGAAATGAAGGGCTGAAGAAGATAATGTAGAAAGAAGAGAAGATACACGAAATAGGGTGGAGTCTTGTTGCAGTGCGTGATTCCTCAGATGTCCTGACATCTGATTAGATGAAAAACATTGTTGGAATGACTTTTTTTTCATTCCTTGTTATCTTACATCGGGTAATTGTTATCACAACATCTATGTAACCAATTACACAGATTACTGATTGTCTAATTATCTTATCCCTTGCTTTTGGAACACTCATAAATAAATTCATAGTTCCATTTTAAGTAAACTATTGATTATATTTATATATAGTTTTATCGCCCACCACTTATAAACATTCCTATCCTGAGCGGACGGTAGAGTTCTATTTTAGAGCCCTGGGGCCTGTAAAAATGCATGCTTTATTTTTACATGCAGCTAGTTCGAGAAGCGCCGCTTCCTGGCCGCGGCGTGCAGGAAGCGCTAGTAGTTCTTAGCGTCACCTGTTCAATTAGTAACAATCTATATTTTTATAACTGCGGTTTGTTTTGGGACTGATGTAACTTTAATATGCATTTATTGTTTTGAAGATTTCGGCAAAATAGTTTGCATGTTTAGTAATTAGTTTATATGTGGTGGGCGATAAAATAGTGTACGCACCACGAGCAGTAAGCGACATGACAGGCCTCAGGCCGTGCTTTCAAACTTCGAACTCGGCCTGTAATAACGCCCTTACTGTACGTAAATAGCTATTAGTGTTGGCTTTAGTTGAATTAAAGTTCAAGACAAAACCACGTCTATAATTGGATAAATCCCGAGCAATAACATCTATCCTTCCATTTTAATTAATAGGTTCTTATGATAGGCACATATTTAAGTCATTATTACAACTCTACGTTTAACATCATTATTGCAATTACATAAATAAATCTGTACTTTTTCTACAAATTGGTGTAGCTTAAAGGAGGGGGTATTTAGAGATTTATCAACTTATGATTTTTTACTTTTGCTTTGAACTTGTTGATCGTGAACATTTTATTAAGCTATTATCACTTTAAGTTTTTGATACAACATTTTATAGAGTCAAGGAATACAGAAACGCTTTTGCTTAGCGCTTTGTGTTTAAATAATATAAACATTTAAATTAACTATGTATAATTTAATTTGAAAAAAATAATCACTAACTAAAAATGTTTGTTTAGATATTTATTAATTTAGATAATTTCTAATATTTGAATTTTATACTTATAACGCTTTAATGACGACTGCACAGAACAAAAAAATAAGCTAGTAAAATAAGTATAATCTTTAAAACGAAAAGAAAATTTAAGAAATTATTTTTTTATGAATAAAATAAAAGGAAGGAGGGAGACTTAATGTCACCAGTGAAAGAAATAAGGTTTATAAGTAACCTAATCGAGGTGAAAGGACGAGGAAGGGTATTATAATATAAAAGCTTATATTGGGATTCTTCGGGATCGAGACCTTCCAACCCTTTAAGGGAAAACTTCTGACTCCAACTATAGGGACTAACCCTTTGTAACTTCTATCAACGTAATTCTTAGATCTCGAAACAAACCCATTGATAAATTAATATGTTTTTTGGTTATTTCATCTCATTGAGGAACTGTTGAAATTGTTTTATTATATATTCCTCCCCTCTGCGGTCCATTTTCCTGATATAAAGTAAAAGTTATTCAACTGAAAAATATCAAATAACTTTATGCTTGAACGAATCTTTTTACATTTATAATGAACATAAAGGAAAGCTTTTTAGTGATTTCATTCGCTTATTTAATAAATAATAATATTGTTACCTCAGCTATTTTTAAATAAACGATTATTTTTTATTNATATATATATATATATAATGTATATGATTACAATAAATTATCTTATAATTACCAATTTATCTGTTGCTTTCATTTTTTTTTTCATATTCACTACATATATAATTAATGTTAATTCTCAATAATGAATAAATATCGCAAATGTTTATGTTATATATAAGTCTAATATGAAATTTGGCAAAATTTTGTACAAAAGATGCGTGCTTTCATTAGTGAACTGAAAGGGGCTTCATTCTTGGTTAAAGCGATTTTTCTTGCTTGAACGATTTTTTTAACATTTATTTTACATTAATTACAAGATTTTATTTTGCTTCCGAGCATACCGAAGGTAACGTAAGCTATATGTGGTCGTTCTGAAAGACGAAACATTTTTAGGTCTCCGATTTCAAAAATTCCAAGGCAGAAATCAGTTTCAGACATAGGGAACAATTTTGTTTACGTGTCTGTCTGGCGCTCAATTTTTGCGAATCAACATATTATGTTAAAAACTACTCACGATTTTATTGAAATTTGGACGGTATGTCATAATATAGCCCATTTGTTTCTCTTCCACGTCCGACGTGCGCATAAATATACATTTATTTAAACCTATCTGATTTTTATGAAATTTTGGTGGTTCGTCGAAAGTAGCCCGCATATAGCCCCAGATTCGTTATAACCGTCTACGTTCATTAAACTTTTTTAACTATTGATACTTAATTCTGACAGATTTAAAATACGTTTTACAATCTGGAGGCCCTGTTGTGCCTCCGCCAAATCGAGCACAGCCTTTGCTGGAACCAACTAACGGCAATTTGAAAAAATAATTTTATTATTTGATTTAAGTTTGTGACGAAATGTTTTGTAAATTTTAACTTGTAGAGCGATTTGGGAAAGAGAATACAATATTTGAATTGGTTGAGTTGCCAGAGGAAAAATAAATCAACTTTAATTCTATAAAAATCTATTAATATGTGTGCCATTTTTTGTTACTTATATAATAATGCTATACGAAAAATTATAATGTTGTTTTTATATAATTGTCTAATTTGTAATTTATTTATGTTACAGAGAACGAGAAAGAGAAGAATGGTCTTCAGTTACCTGTCCTCCTCCTCACCAGGTAAACAACATTTTTATTTACTTAAATCAAAAATTTAATTTATTTTTATTGCTTAAATATGTAAACTACACAGGCTATCATCAATGATTGATGGTGATTGGAGGAGGAATCAAAAAAGGGGAAAAGTTTACTATTATTAAATAAAATATCTAAAAGATCATGATATTGAGAATATAAAAGAATGTTGACTTGTATTGTTAAATTTCATGTGATGTAACACAGACTCAGATGATTTGTAAATTGTTAGTAGATTTTATAACAGTATTTAGTCTTTTGTTTTGAATTATTTTAAGGGTTGATTAAAGTTTATTACGGAATGTTTAATTTTGGTTAGGTTATTATGATATAACACAGACTCAGAAATGGTTTGTAAGTTGTTAGTAGATTTTATAACGGTAATTATTCGTTTGTTTAGAATTATTTTAAGTGAAGATTAAAGTTTACTGCAGAATGTTTAATTTTGATATAACCCAGACTTAAGTGATGATTTGTAAACTGTTTGCAGATTTTATAACAGTATTTAGTCTTTTGTTTAGAAATATTTTAAGGGGAGATTAAAGTTTACTTAGGAATGTTTAATTTTGATTAGGTTATTGTGAGGAAAGCACGGCGTGGGGAACAGAGTTAGGCATTTGAGCAATTGCCTGAGACCATCGAAACTTTGAAAAGCTTCCGAGAGGCAAGAACTGAAACAAGTCGAGGGAGAGAGGTATTATTGAGACTTAAGGGGATTTCACACAGAATAACTCAAATATTGGGATTGGGACTGAAAGTTTCGGACAACCAACTTTAAATGTATTGCGAAGCAAAGATCAATATTTACTCTCAACTTCTCTCATTTTTAGCTCGCACTTTTAAAATCATTTTTTCTTTTCATTTCGCTAAAGGATTTTCTTTGTTTAAGAATGTTTGAACACAAAGAATATGAATATCTTTTAAAAGATAGTAAATAGCGTTGGTAGTAAGTTAGGTCGAAGATTTCACATATTTGGGATCCCTGATAACTGATGGGAACGCTGTCTCAGAAGAGATACATCCAGGAGGAGACGTGTGCAGGATAGGAAGGAGTGGCGGCCAGGGCCTTTCACGGACGGTAGCGCTGAGGAGTAGTAGTAGTGAGTTAAGTTAGGTTCTGCTAAGTTATAGTAGAAACATAGAATTTGTGTGATAATTTAAATATAAAGTAAGTCAGAAAAACTTGAGAAAATATTTGTTTCAGATTCCTCCCTCTTTTAATAACAAGTTTTTCTCAGTCCTTAGTTCTTTAGTGTAATTTACAGCACATTAAGGATGTTTTGCTACATCCTGTATGTAGGTATGATGTACCTGAAATGCTGAAGAAATTGCTGAATATTAAGAAAAGAAATTATTTAACTAAACTAGTAACAAATCTATGTGACCATTTTTGAGGCAGATTCTTTCTATACTTTTTATGTTTATTAGATTCTTTCTATACTTTTTATGTTTATTGTCTAACACTGCAAGCATACTTAGCGTTCGGATATGCAAGAACTCTTTAGTGGGGAAGTTGGTTCAGTTTCTTGATGAATGATCCTGAACTGAACCATGGGTCAATTGACGAATTGATAATCAATCAAGCTACAATGAACTTCCACTCTACTCTGGAGACATGCAGTGTAAGTAAGCATTTCATCTGGGTCTTCTATCTTGCTACCTAGTAGCAAGATCTTTTTTCTAGCCCTTCTGCCTTCTACGAAATTTATTAAAGAGAAGCCCCTTAAAGGACCGAGGCTTTTGCTTCACCTCCAAGAGGCCCTTGTAAATCCTAAACATATCTGCATCTGGTTGGTACCGGTTTCTACAGGAATGTATGTTGAGATCGGGTTCAACTTGTTTAGATTGTAGGCTACGGGGTCCGTATCGGCGGAAGGCCCTTCTACCTGTCGGCCGTCCTCCCCAGCACAGATTTATTACCATCCTTTATTCATGGCCACCTCCGCCCCCGCGCCCACTTCAATCCATCTATTTTGTTCTTTGCTTTTATAGTTTTTCTCTTTTTATGTACGGAACTAAGGAACTGTGAAATTATAAATGATATGAAGATTTTTTTTTTTTTCAATACATAATTGGTTTCAGATAAGCATTGTGAAGTGAATTAAGATCAAAGATTATTATTGCATTTTATCATTTAATCAAAAAATATTTAATTTTATTACATTACTACTGTTATTCACTAAATAATTGTTATCTAACATGTTAGATGCGATTATGTTAATTATTACTTTCAACAGAAAAAAACACTAACATTTTACAAGCCAGTTCTGAGTCCTTAAATTAATCAATAAATACTAGAACATACCTATATACCAACGATTTTGTTCCTCTATAATTAAGCACTTATATATTTTATTTATTTTTCAGGATACTCCTCCCAGTACTTCAAGTGCAAGCAATAATAACAACAAGAGATATCTTCAATGTCCCGCTATTTTTAAAATGGCTCATTTGAAGAAGTTTCTACGTCAAAAATACAATTTACCTCGATCAGCCAATGTAAGTTTCTCTTTTACTTGAGAATGAGTATAATGTACCTACAATATTAACTATTAAATTTAAATCTATTTTTTTATTTTTTTTTTTTTACATTTTTGTTCTTCTCTTTCCACAACTGATCTTATTATAGAGATTTTTCATTTTATAAATGGTCCATTTAACTTTTTCACAAAGTTCTCGTTCTCATCTAAAGCTGTTAAAGCAATTTAAGTGAATTGTCAGTCTTACTTAGCATTTTGAAATACCTAAGTGTGTGGAGACGACGGAATGGTAAATGTGTCGACACCCTAAGTGGTTTCTGAAGAAAATCGATGTGCCTGCCCCTGCATTCAGCTTTTACTTAGGGTTCTTTCCTTCGCTATATATTTGTATCGCGTTCATTTCTATTTTAAAGATATTTAGTATAAAAGTACCTACCACAAGATGTTTAAGGAACAAAAGTTAAAACTATATAAGGGTCTTTGTTTATTGTGTCCTTCTCTGCCGTTTTATTTTAAAAATAGACCCAATTATTTGTTTGGTAGCATCAATAAAAAATCAACCTAATTATTTGTTTGTTAACATTAATTTCAAATAGCGTCTAAAATGTATTTTATTTTTATTTTGTTTCAGGTTGAGATCATTTACAAAAGAGAATTTTTGCCAGATTCGTACTCTTTGATGGATGTTGCTTATATCTACACATGGAAAAGGGTAAGCATTAATAACTTATTTTGCATTTAGTTATATAGGTAAATGATTGAGTTTCTTACATGCCATTTAAATAAAATATTATACTCTTTTTAAGTTTAATACTGCGCATAGGTATATTTTGTTTATAAATGATTTTTTTTTTTTTTTCAGAATGGACCTATGAGGTTTTACTACAGGATACCGGATGTAATTGAAAAAGTGATCCCATTTGAGGGCAAAACTATTCAAGAGAAACAGGACAATAAGACGAAATCTTCATTTAAAGCGGTTCCTCAAGAAAATCAACCAGCTTCCTCTCCCAAAAGTGATAAAAAAGTGTATTCCTCTCTCGAAAGGAATAAACAAGTTCTTTCGGCGGCCAACTTATCTGTAGAAACTGCAGAGAAAAAGCCGCCTCCACCTGTATTGAAGCAAGTCGTCGAAAACAGTCCTTTCACTCTAAGTGCGGACTCTCCCGCAACGATCTCAGCGCCTGCTTTAACAATGCCAAAAACTGTTACCGAGAGTACAAAGCCAGAAAAAATTGATACGAAAAAAGAAGTCCCTACTCTTCCTGTTATTGAAAATTCGAAAGTTGTACCTGAAAATAAGTGTCTCAATTCAAGCTCAAGTAAATCTCCACCCAAAAATAATATTAATAATAATAATCACAAAGAAAAGAGTAGTGATCCAACTCCAGTTCCAACGTTGCAAAACTCACCAAAGGAACTACCAAATGTACAGCCTATCGAGAAGCCAACTTCACCTAAAATTCCTAAACAAGATGAACTTCCAGTTGAAGTACTCTTGTCTCTTAGTACATGCAGAGTAGGGAAAGAGGCAACAACGGCTGAAGATCAGAAGGAAGCTGTTACCGTACCTGAGAGTAGTCAAGCGCCTAAAGTCAATCATGCTTCCAAAATCAAGAATAGTTCTAATGCGAGGATGAGTTTAAATAAAATCGCGAGCGAGCTTCAACAAAAAGCGGCAAATAATTTCATCCAAAAAGCAAGTAAAGAAAACAACGTGTCCCCAAGTAAAGTAAATGCCGCGAGTAAAACTAGTCTTAATAGTAAGGCGCAGTGCCCTAACAAGATCAACAATATCGCTAATAATATGAATGGACGAGTAAACGGTAATAAAAGGAAGAGTAACGGGAACGTGGGACAAGGCCGACATTTCTTTAACGATATGGGTGTAATGGACCACCGCATCCAACAATTGTACAAATTTCCGGGGAGTCCAACTGGAAACGGTGTCGTACAAGTGGGACAGAAGACAGAAAGCAGACTGGCTAGTTGGCTCAATAACAGGTTCCAAAGCAAACCACCGGGCAGTCCCGCTCATCCAGGAATCACATCTCCGACTCCAACGCTTCCTAACGCCTTGTCCAGTCAACTGACAGTGACCACTAAGCTTAACGGAGCAAAACCTTCTGATAACCTTGGCCCAGCTGTTAATTTGGCTCTTCATAATGCCATTAATGCCACTATTAAAAATTCAACCCATCATAATATTCCTCCTCAAGTTGGATTCTTCAATAAAAGTAGTTTTCCTACTAACAGTCATCTACAAAGTCCAGTTCCAAATGGGAAAAAAATGCATAGTGAAAAACGTGATAAATGCAAATTTCTTCAAAATATTCCAAATGGAATCTCAGTCAAGAAAGACTCAGAGACCCTTAAAAATATTTCACCTAAGTCGCCAATAATGGTTCCTCAGAAAAATACAAATATCGTGTTGTCAGTTCCTACAAAGCCTTCGTCGCCTAAGGTCGAAGATGGTGTTAAAAATGGAAAATTAATAAATAATATAAATAGTTCACCCCAAACCACCTGTCTTGTTAAAGATCAGATCCTTGTTATTCCCGACACAACCTCAAATGCGAAAGACAGACCGAAGTCGATTAATACACCTCCTAGTACATTGGTGAGTAAATCTCCTAAACCAACACCTTTTAAAGAAGGGGGCAGTGTGAATGGTGAGCACTCGACCAAAAAGTCTCCCACCTGTGCAAACGGATCTGAAGGGACGTCAAAACCTGGCTCTGAGCCTAAACAGGATGAAACTACTAATAAGCCTCAGGATAATAAAGGCGATTCTTCCAAGTTAGACGAGGAAGTCAATCGACTGAAACGGAAACTTGAAGAAATGAGAAAGATGTCGAACCCGAAAGGAAAAGAAATCGGCGGATGTCAGATAACCCATGAAAATCCTGATCCTGAAGAGGCGAAACGGCGACGAGATATCACTCCAGTCGTGTCCATCGAATTGATGAGGGGGTGCAAGAGACCGGTTCCTGGTCTCAAGGCCATACAAGACATAACCGATCTAGGCAAGAAGAAGGGGCTGGACGAGAAGAAGGATATACCCGAGAAAAAACCAAAGCTGTCCACTGTAAAGAAAGATTTAGGTAAAAAAGAGGAAACATGCGCACTAGATTTATCGAGGTGTGGGCCTCCTAATCCCTCCACTCCACCCCATCCTTGGTTCAATCCTCTGCTTCATCAGCAATTTCTTCCTTCACCCAAATAGCACTCCTCCCACAACCTCTAGTCAATAAACCATAGTACTAAAAATGGTTATTTGATCCTCTCCTAATAGATCTTGTGAAGATTTTATTTTTAAGTACCCTTTGGACAATCTTGAACTATTTTATAGGACACCCTAGTCTACTACAAATGAAAGCCTTAATTAATGACCAATTCTATTGTAAAAATGCATGTCAGAAATTAAGCCTATTCATTTCCTAAACATTAGGATCAACTTAGAACTTCTTTTTCAAGAGAAAAACAAAAAAACAATTCAAATAAAAATTGTATAGTTACGTATCTGTAAATATATTACATATTATTCTTGTTATTTTATCAAATAAATGGAATATTGGGGCGTATTTCAATGCATACGGATAATATTAATAATGCTTATACTATACAGTTTTTTTTTTCATAATCTAAAATCTGTCGCCTAGAAAAGTCAATAAAAATGTGCCTATTTTTTGTTTCATCAATAAGTCACTGCCAGCCCATGTGATATTGTGGTATACGTATGTAATATGCGCGATTGTACATTATGTATTTATAAATTTAAGCTTAAAACGTTTCAAAATGTACATATTATAAAACGATATGTAATTATTCTTAATATTAAAGCAAAACGACTGATAATTTTATAATATCTATGATTCTATGAAGTAAAAGCCAATGAAGCATGAATTACTACCAACATTTTATATTAAGTTGTACAAAGACAATTTATCCTGCATTTTTGTACAACATTTTATCAAACTGTTCTTACATCCCTAACATAAAGCTCGCCCTTCGTTAGTTTCAGTTTTTTTAAAAGAATTGTTATGTATTTATTTTTGTTATTCCAGTTTTAACAATTTACTTTATATCTTTGGATGAGCTAGAATAAATAATAAATTATTAATTTATGAGTGTTTTTTGTTTTGTTAATGTATTTATATTACTTGAGATTTGCGCATATAGCATTCCTTTTGTTTTTGTTGTATACGATTGTATATAGTATAGAATCATGGATTTTGTGCCTCTATGAATATAAAATGATTAAATTAAGATATATTTTGTGTATTATATGTAAAAATACATCATTGTTCATACATATTTAAATATTTTTGATTTTTTTCTAACCTTTAAACCTTGTTTAAACAAATTTATCTAGCTCAATTTCTTATCTTACCTATAACACTGGTATAATATAAAACCTAAACTTTCCTGTTTATACCGGATGGATAACATCTCATGTTTATATTCTTCATTTTTTTTTAATTCCCGCACAATTTGCTGTTAAGTTTTTTTTACAAGAAGACAGGGTTATTGATGTAATCATTAGAATCTAGAGAATGCCTCAACTCAACGATACGAGCTTAGAATATATTTGGTTTTTAGGTGGTCAAAATTACAAAATAATTAGGTACCCAATTACAAAGAAAAACCTGTATTAAGATAGTGTCTATAATGCCCCTTCTCCTTCTCCCATATTTTGAACAAGCAAATTACGCTAAGTGTTCCTTAAATCTATGTACCCGAGAGGTGTAAGCTTGTAATAGCTTTCAGCTTTCCTTGCGTTGACAAAATGATCATGTTCCCAAGCGACAGGCAAAATAGTCTCATAAACTAAATTTTAACTTTTTACTATATTAATAATATGGTAACATTCACTTTCAATTACTATACTTATAAATAGATAGATTGAAGGTACAATATTTTTATAATAAAAACATTAGAAAGGACTTATCACACTGAAGCTTAGTCCATGAGCTTCATTGGTAGAGTAGTTCTTTACCCACCGACTAATAGAACAAACGGATCTCTACCCAGTAAATAATAGAACAAACGGATAGTTATCAGTTAACGGTTTGAGGATAGTTGATAAAAAAGAGGATAGAGTAAATGGTATACTAGTAGTAGGTGGTAGAGTAGAACCCCGTGTCCTATCCTACCATTGACTATTTTCTTTCTGTTACTGTATATGTTATGTATTTTAAGTTTTTCTAGATCATTTAATTAAATGTGTCAAGGTACTTTAAACTAGCGAAACACGGCATAGCATCTCCCAGAAGTATGCAATCGCCCTTGGTCAATGACCATCCGGCGAATCTACTCTAATGTACTCTACCGCCACTCGTGCTGAAAATTAAGCTAGTGCACTCTATACTGTAATGTGAAGGCTTTACAGTTCAGTTAGTTTCAACCAGCCAAACATTGGGCCATGACGTTAACACGTACGTTTAATTCATCGAAAGATTTTTGTGTCCCTTTTGAGGATTACAAAAAAATGAACAAAGAAGCATATGAAGCCGAAGCCTGTCAGTCTTCATTAAATTTTAATCTTTTTTTGTAGACCACAATGCGTAATGTTGTTATAATAATTTATTAGTAGACGAATAACTAAAATCATAAACAGTCTCAGATACATCCAAAATCGAGTCCAAAATGTCATGCATCATTATATAATAGTTTATACCGTTTACGGATGATGTACCTAAGATATTTATATCGTTTGTCCGAAACATTAGAATTAGTCGAAGAACCGTCGTGGACTTTGGTAAAACATTTGACCTGGGTGTGGTCTATGCTTAAGAAACTCTAAAGTGAATTTTGTAAACTAGTGCTACTTAGCTAAGTGGATGATAAATCCAGGTCATGAAGTCTGAGTATATACGCTTGGTTTAGAAGATTAGAAATACCGAAAGTTGGAAGAGAAGAGAAAGAGAAGTTTTAAGGGAGTAAGTTGAGCGTATGAAGGTAGAATATTAAATTAGAATTGAAGTTATAGGCTGGAGGGGATGTGGTGAGCCTATTTGCATACAAGGCGCTTATTTTGGCTTGGCCTCCTGACTCCCAGAGACCCTGGGCACCCGACTCTACGTCTACTTCTATAGTCAAAGCCACTTTATTTACTTCTATAGATATTAAAATAAACTTTTTACACTTTTTTGAGTCTATATTACAGTAGTTGTATACATACAGCAGTATTTGACGAAAATGAAATGAATTATCGTAAAGTATTACTCAGTAAAATGTTTTTCATAACACAAGATATACAGTCTAAATTTTGTGAGCACAACTAATTAAATTTGTACAAAGTTCTGGGTAAAAGAAGTAAATCTTAATACTCCTGAACAATGTTGAAAACCCATGAACTATGATTGTCAAGTATCATCGTTTAATAAAATTTTAAAATTGAAGGATATAAAATATAAAGGAGTTCTGACAACCTACTCGTAAATTGTGGTCGAATTTTGAGACTGGGCAATTTTGATTTTTTTTTACTAAAACTAAGGCCAGAAGATATGAACCACGTCGAATTACACACTACACAGCTAGAGACTTAAGGAATGGTGAACAGGAACCGGTAATGAATTTTAATTTTGACAATATTACTTTCAAGGTGCTAAGTAATACTATGGTTTTACTTAACTCCGTATACTTAAGTCGCCTACCAGGTAATATCTGTAGTAATTAAGTTATACCTTGACTGTAAGTTCCACATTTTAAAAGTATCGACAGTTACTATAAGTCCCCGTAATACAATACGATATTGAAACATTGTGAAATGATTCAATCATTCGAAGGTCCTATTTGTGAGGCAAGTTAATTCACCTATTTAATGATACCACATAGAATATCAGTCAGTCAGTCAACATAATCTGAAATATCTGCATTTTTTCAAAAGATATGTAGAGACAGAGACAGCGTTTGATCAAAGAGTGAGTTGATGTGAAGCGAGCCTGATGCTCAAAGAGTAAAAAGAGAGAAAGGCTTGTTTGAAGATAAAAAAAAGGAACGAGACGTTGAGAAGAGTGTGACGAAAACAAGAGCCTTGTTTAGTCTGGTGACTGTATGCTGTGTGTGTGTGTGTCGTGTGTAGCTGCGGGTTTAAGCTATTAAGATAAAGGCAAGAGTGGGGAGTGGGGTCTTGTGATAACACCGCTACGTAGCCAACACAATCCAGAAGTAGGCAGTCAACACTCGTTTCTCTATCAAACGGGCTGCGCTTATCCCCATTTCAGCTAACCCTAGCTTTTAAAATATTGTACATCGCATAAACAGTTTTTCTCTTAAATCGGCAGAAAGAGATTCGTCAAGATATGAATTGTGTACCCTCTACCATACCCTTTGGATTAGTATTTTAATTTAACAAGATACAGTAAAACCTCGTCAATCCAAGGGACGAGGGTGGTTCAGATTATAAAATCTTTCGGATGATCAAATATAAGGCTGATAAATCGTATTAATGGCTGAACTATGTGTGCTTAAAAGGATACAAATATTATTTTAAGGCTAAAAAGTCTATTACCGTTTAAAATAGTCATATAATTAGTCTTTCTCGCGTCCTATTACATACTTATTATTGTTATACCCATTTTTTAAATCTGTTGATGTTGTTTTTATTAGTACCGAGTTTATCAAAGGTATAACGGAAGCTTGAGATTTTTTTACGTCTCCGATTTCAACCATTCCAAGATAGAAATCCGTTTCGGACATCAGGGAACATTTGCGTGGTTTCATGTCTATCAGTCGGTCTGTCGCTTAATTTTTGTGAACGCAACTTATAATTTTATTGACATTTGGATTGTAGACCATAATTAGCCCATTGTTGATACCACATAAGTTTCAATGTTCTGTGCCCATTAGTTTCTCTTCCATATGCACAACCATCATACAATTATTTACAATTATTTTTTAGCTATATCTTGAATTCGACGAAAGTTGCCCGTAGATGACCCCCGATTAATTTCAACCGTATGCGCTGTTTAAATTTTGCTAAATTGATACTTTAATTCATGTTAAAAATAAAAATGTTTTTGAAAAAGGGGAGAAAATTAAATAAATATGACAAAAATTGATCGTAAAAGCATAAATTCATTTAAGTATGCAGTATACGAAGTAGGACGCGAGGGAGATATGTGCTACTCTTATTGGCAAACTATACCTACTTTCATATCTGTCAATATTATTTTTATTTTATTTTTTTTAATTTTATTTATTTATTTTTTTTTTTACACGAATTAAAGTATTAATTCAGCAAAATTTAAAGAGTGCAGACGGTTGAAATTAATCTGGGACCATCAGCGGCTTACTTTCGATAAACCATCCAAATTTCATAAAAATCAGATGAGAACTTTTGAAGATATAGGTGTAAATAAATGTATGTTTGTTAACAAAAATGTGAAATAGAGAAAATGGGCACAGGAGATTGTAACATACATGGCCAAAATTTCATTAAATTCAGACGAGTAGTTTTTAAGTTATGTTGGTCCGCAAACATTGAACGTTAGACTGACGCGAAATATGTATCATTGTTCCCTGATGTCCGAAACAGATTTCTGTCTTAGAGTTTTTTAAATCGGAGATATAATAAAACATCGTTCTTCACAGAACGATCACATGTCACATGGATTGATTAGTAGGTTACCTTCAGTAAAAAACTAATCAATGAATGAGTAAAGCGTTTAGCTATGTGTATAAGGAGGTGTCGTGGACAAAGGACAAACACAACTCTTGTTAAAAGGTCATAAACGTTGAGAATCACTGGTTGATAATGTTTTCAGTAATTTGGGCGTGGTCATTAGGTTATAGTTCGGCAGTATAGTGTGTAATATATTACACACAAATAATTCATCCCTAACTTTATAGCGTTTTAAGTCCGGTTTATTGGGCTAAAGTAAAAAGTTCACGAAAGTGCCCTTGCCTTGAATAAATTGGCTTAGGCATAACAACTACATAATTAAAATTATAACTTAATTTGGATAAAATATTGCTTCTTTCAATATATATTTTTTTGTGTTCATAAACGTTGTCTTTTATTAAATTGGTTTGGAATTACTAAACCTTCTTTAAGGGGATTTTTGAGCATTATGCACAAATATGAATAAAGTACAACAAAATGGAGGAAAGAAAATAAGCTTATAGCCTGAAAAAAAGCCTAAAAAAAAACTGTGAAGGTACTCCGCTTACAATGACAGTCAAAGGGAAGGAGTGTTTTGTGCTTACCAGGAAAAAAAGCTATACGACATCTGAAAGAAAAAGAGGGAGTGAGTTTTGCTTGGAATGAGCATTGAACATGGGGCACCAAGGGAATTTCCTTTAGAACCGTGGCGTCAAAAAGAATCTTTGAAAATTCCGGTGCATTTACCTCCCAACCCAACCGTTCTGGAGGTAATCTTTTATGAAAAAGAAAAGAACTACATCTTAACGCTCCTTCCCTCCCCCCTCCACTTTCTTTTGATATCGGTTTTATATCTCTAGTCTAATACATTGCTCAACAATTGTAGTCAAGTAGTCAGGTAGCTTTATAGTAATAAGAGGTAATTAAAGATGGTATCCTGAGATAAGGTATAAAATTGTTAGGATTGATCCCAATTAAGGGGGGTCTGTAATTAGGAGTGAACCGATTGAGCTTGAAAGAGAGTCGATTGAGCTTGAAAGTAACAAACTGAGAGTCGATTGAGCTTGAAAGTAACAAACTGAGAGTCGATTGAGCTTGAAAGTAACAAACTGAGAGTCGATTGAGCTTGAAAGTAACAAACTGAGAGTCGATTGAGCGCAGAACTTACAAACTGTTTAGTGTCAACTGAGTACAAGTACTTAAGTAAGAATTACTTTTTTATTAGTAACTTAGGTCATTTTTATGGTTACTTATGCATCGTGATCGTGAGAATAAATGTAATACAAATTTTGCGCAATAGCCAAAGGTCCCATCCATCAAGACTACATCAGCAGATGCCAAACATTGCAGAAAAATGGGATATTAAGACGTCACAAATTTACGATTTCCCGGGCAGTGCATGTATAAGGACTGATTTTTGAACCATGTTTCTAGCTTGAAAACTGTGGGAGTTTATGCGTGACACAGACAGATAGACATACTCAAAGAGAGAAAAACGGGAATCCCAGCAAAAATCACTCAAATCGTCTCAAAATGTTTATGGAATCGACTTTTTTATTTTAAAAAACTTTTTTTTTTCTTTCTTACGGAAGATATTTTCTTCCAGTATTTAGTTATAGAATATTATTTATAGTTTGCGCTACACATAGTGGGGGGTGACTAGACTGTCACTATGTCAATGTGGAAATACGAGTGAAAATCCACTTTTATTCTAATAAATATTTGACGAAGAAAAAAAACCCGGAATTTTTTTCTGTCGTAGCGAGGAGCCTAACCAAGCCAGAGAAAATGAATAATGAAGAGGGGCTTTGGTAGAGCTTTCTGCGTCCCCTTTACTCTCTTTGACGCAAACGATTATGCTTGAATATTACAAGGCGTTAAGTGGAGTGTGCATTATATACTCCGCGAATATTTCCCGTGTAAATTATGATATGTGCGAGGAAAACTTTGAAGTAGCTCCTTCCTGTTCGTTATTTAACGTATTAAAAAAATGCGATACGAGCATCTAATACTCAAATGTTCTATTAAACAAATTTAAACATTTTCCCCTGGTGTTCGAAGCAGATGTTTGTTTGTGCGTTTAGAATTTGGTTTTGTAGGCAAGTCCGTGTTTTATTATACATATACAGTATTAATTGACACCTATATCCAGACTTTATTTGAATTCTACATATAGGAGGTACAGATAGTAGGTAGGTGGTGCTGGCTACAAAATCATGATGGAAATTATATTAACTTCTTAATATTTAAACTCTTAGCTTAGGGTAATCATAATTGCTATCATGTTACCAGTAAAATCTTTAGAATTGAATCAATGTCAGGTTTATATTTTGTTATTTTATTTATTGTTAAAAAATGTTTTGACTGAAATGTTTTGGACGTAGTATTGAGGAAAATGACGAACTCTCATGGTTTTTTTCTTAGAATTATTTAAAAAAAAAAAGGGTCGAAACGTCTCACAATTTAAGGGATAAAAAGTATATACCTAATAATTTCAAGATAAAAAGAACTTTTTATATACTACGTTTTTAAATTTTCTTAAACCGTGCCATCGATATATTTGAAATAATATAATCGATATATTTCCTGTTTTGCTGTCATTTAATGTTTATCTCTTATTTATAAAAATCATAAATTTGAAACCTGTCAAAATGAAGATTGTAAATATTATGGGATATGACAAAACAAATAAAATAACTTGCGGATTTTTTCCGAACTAACTTTTCATACAGCAAATTTGCTGAAAACTAATTAAATTCTGCTGAAAAATGACTAAAAGTATTAAAATAATGCATTGTCATCGTGTTCTGAGCTGTTCTGAAAGTTTCAAATGTCTAGCTACTCGGGATGTTAGTTAAAATTCGATTGCAAGATTTGTACCGGACAAACAAACAAACAAACAAGAAACCAAGTTATTAAAAACGTAGTAAAAATTTTATTATTTTTATTAACACCTGAGAAATCCATCAAGAAAAAATTAATCATATTAATTTGGTTATTAAGGGTTGAGGGCTAAGATTTTATCCATTAAGCGCAGTATAGGTATATCAACATAAACTAAAAATTTGAACATTAAGTTTTCTTCAAGATCAGTTTTCAAGAGTGTATCTAAATTGATTAAAGTAGGAGAGTTATTTTAACTTTCTATGTAGGTATATAATTAAGCCACCGCATGAAAAATAGAAAATTATATTTTAATTTTGTAGAAACTGTTTGCCTACCATAATATACTCAGACAGCAATAATAAATCAATTTCCTCAATTACTCTTATTTCCCCAAGGAAAGAGCTTATATATAGAAGCTCAAAAAGGTTTCTTTATAATTAGGTATGTAAAATTATTACTTTTAACTGTGTTATGATCAATTCAGATTTATTTATTTACGTAAGAGAAAATCACTGAACCATATTAAATTTTCAGATCAGAATGGCTTACAAATAAAGGTTTTGTGGTATAGGAACGTGACTGATATTGATGTAACCGCAAATATAGATAGATTTTCAAGCTAAATTGATTTTGTTCTTTCCGGTCAAGCAAGTCATTAGTCTGCTTCGTAAATGAATTCTTACGACCTTCTCTTCCCCCTCCAGTAAAGCTTTTTTCTCCCTTTCTTTTAAAAGTTTTTTCCCCGTTTTTTTTTTTTTTGGAAATTTCGGGATTTCACAGCTTTCAAAGTAATTTGCTAGAAAGGGGGGGACAAAAAACGGGACACAGCCTCGTTAACTTCAACACTCATTTATTTCACAAGATTAAAACGAAAAGACATTCTTAAGAAGTTAAAAAATACGACGAGAAAAAGTAAAAATGTAAAAAAAAGCACAAAAAAAAGAAATTCAAGAGCTGGGATCCCTAGTTGTAAAACTTTAGTGATAAATCAGTAAATGTATAGTAAAAAAAATGAAAAAAAAAATCTGATTTAGAATAGAAATGAAGAACTCAACTTAACAAAAAATGATTAACAATTGGCGATTAAACTAAATAAATCTAGCTCCTTGGTAAATAAGAAATAAGTTGATAAATCTAGATAGATTTTTCATATAAAAGATAAAATATGTGATTGAATGAATCTACTAACTTTACACGTTGTAGGTAAAGAGTTATTTCTAAATTATTTTGGCTTTGATATGACTAAGAAAATATAAATTTTTGCGAGGACTGATTTTTGAACCATGTTTCTAGCTTGAAAACTGTGGGAGTTTATGCGTGACACAGACAGATAGACATACTCAAAGAGAGAAAAACGGGAATCCCAGCAAAAATCACTCAAATCGTCTCAAAATGTTTATGGAATCGACTTTTTTATTTTAAAAAACTTTTTTTTTTCTTTCTTACGGAAGATATTTTCTTCCAGTATTTAGTTATAGAATATTATTTATAGTTTGCGCTACACATAGTGGGGGGTGACTAGACTGTCAC
>KZ651168.1:25078-39760 GCA_001010745.2 Gerris buenoi | reverse complement strand
AGGTTAAAAAAATCAAAATATACCCCAAAAAAATTCCCCCCCCCCAACCACTATAGATCGGCTGGTGCTAAAATTTCGAAATAACCATGCTAATACATTATATTGGGGCGATGATATTTCCGGGAGTTCATTCCCAGGTTTTAAAAATTACCAATTTTGTGCGCGATAATTTGGAGAGCGCCCAAAATTTTATTTTTTAAAATTTTTTTGTTGGGTATCAAATGAAAGCTGTTGAAGAGTAGGATACAAATAAATATTTGCTTATTTAATTTTTTCATTCCTTATTGGTTTATTACTGATAAAAAACATTGTGACCCCCCCGGGGGATCGAACCCGGGACTCTTGAGATCGAAGACAAGAAATCATGATTACATAATGGGTATGCTTACTCATCTACAAAACCCTAAAAAGTACGTGGACGCAAGTACTTCCCTGTGATATTTTGGTTTTACCAAGGAAACCCTATAAAAATAGTCATTTAATTATTAAACACTTTATTTTATAACATGTTTGTACAACATAGATATAACAGAGAGAAGGTTTATCTAGGCAATTTAAAGGTAAATAGAATTAAAAGTTGTTTCTTTATTCCCATATTTCAACCAAGACTTTGTAGAGCATATACTATAGTTACCTACTAAATTAAACTGGAGTTATGCAACTAAGCTTACTGTTAAACAAACAATCTATAAAAGGTTTCGTTACTTTATTTAATCTAATACTTCTCAATATTACAGCGAAAGAAAACACTATAGGAAATAATAAAACGTTTCTATTAAAATTTCTTGAAAGATCCTTAATCATAAAAATAACTATATGAATATGAAAACAGTCTAATGCACTGTTTTGTCCAATTTGTCCAATATCTGTTCACCCGTTCAAAAACCAAGCTTTTTAATGTATCTTACCTTCTTAGATTTAAAGGGCTTTGAAGATGTATATTTTTTTGGAACGAAGTTCCTTCTCCTATAACTTATGGCACGTTACAGCGTCTGGAGCCCGGGTGTGAATCGGAAAAAACCGAACGTCACGAAATCGACCGATGACGATAACTTGAGTTAATGATGTAACGTTTAGTTGAAATTTGGTACACATGTTCATTTTACTAATGCCCAGGACCAACGAACCCGTTGGACGACGTTATCCGCCCTAGAGTTCACGCGTAACTATCACGTAAACGTTACGCTTCAAATGTGAAATTGGAATTTTAGAACGGGAAAAAATTCTAACTTCATCTATTTAATGAGACGAACAACTTAGTTAAATATTTTTTTATTTTATTTTATTTTATTTTTTTTTTAGTAAAACTAACACCGACACCGCTATGAAGTGTTAAAGATCGCTAAATTTATTACAACGGACGTATAAACGTTTAAAATATATAAAACAACGTTTTTACCGATATCTTACGTTCTAAAGTAACGATTTTAATAAGACTTCATACACATCGTCTAAAGCACAATAGAAAAAGGCATGTAAAATTTCAACCTGATTCAAGCACAAGTTTTTGTCTCGTGAAATGATATATTTTGTAATATGTAGATATTTTTAATGGAGAAGGCCGGAGCGTAAATGGGTTAAGGACTCAACTATAACCATCCTCTTTAACTATTAAATCATCATGATTAAGTTTTTAATCAATATTCAACACATATTACATATTTATTGCAAGACGCTAGCTTCAATGATAAAAAAATATTTTTTATTTAAATTTTTTCTTAACTCCACTAAGTACAAATAGTTACTTTTAATTTTGTCTCTTTTCTAACTCCGCTATGTATAAATATACTTAAGTTAGCATCGTATACTTACCAGTGTGATTTTATGATTTATATTTAATGAAAAAAAAAAAAGCGTAAGGAACTTCGTTCCTAACGGGTGTTCGCGACAACACACGTATTGAACAACTATTATTGAATAAGAATGTTTCTACAGCTTTTGTAGAAACTATATCAAACATCAAATACGCAACAATTAATTAGCATTATGTATATATATTGAAAAAGTGAAGAGGAACAACCCAAGTTTAAAAATTTTAATTGAAAATAGATACATAAATAGTTCTTTGTAGCATGAGAATATATAGCTATTAATTTCACTGCACTTCACCCTATAACTCTATTCAAAGATCCTCCTCCCCCCCCCATACCTCTTTACCTAAACCCCCTTCGCTATTTCTATTTCTGCCCTACCTGGCTCACTTCTTTTCGCATTTTCACTTTTTTTTACACAATCTCCTCCTTTCGATTTCGTACTTTTCAAAGATGTTAANAGCAAATAACTGAAGGATAATATATATATATAAGTATAAAATACAACAATTCAACCCTCAAATTGTTCAGTTCCTCACCCTCACCCTATAGAACATTTCATTAAAGAAGCCGCGCACTCTAATGGGGGCCTGCGTTCACTAATAATATGTTTCACGCTTCGCCGACAAAAATGAAAGAGAGAGAGAGAGAAAGAAAAAATAAAGCCGATCACGATATATTTCCTTTTTAAGAGGGAAGTCCTTCAACATTATCTACATAGTATATACTGACAGCTAAGAAAATAATTGAATATATATATACTAGGTATGGCGTGGCTCTATCATTGAAGAGAATAAACCCTCCAAGTACAAGGTGGGGTCCTAAGAGACTCCAACATTACTTTATTCTTCTGGGTGAGCGAAATCTAGCTATGACGACTGTTTGTGCTTATGTGTACTAGTATCTCGCCCTTCAGTTATCCTTAAAGTCCGAGAGGAATGGTTTTTATTGTTTGTAAAAAGTTTCTTTTAGTGGTTTTAGTTATGAATTTTACTCTAGAATAATTGTAAATGTTGATCTGTGATCTATAGAAAATATGTACATATTATTATTGATGCAAGCGTAAGCGAATTTCGTATACATTCAACAATATATGCATCATGTCTGTGTATAAGAGCGCAAATGGTGTTGATGTCAAAGAATGATCATGAAAAAACAGAAAGCCTCTCCACAAAATAAATGTTTATTTCTCAAAACTAGTTTTCGGCCTCTCGGCCATCAACAGTGCCGGTAAAAGATGTTCGTTCTTGTCTCTCATGTCTTATGTGACACAACGTCGGGTTTCCTTTACCTTTATTCTTTATTACCGGCACTGATGATAGCCGAAAACTATACTTTTAAGAAGTAAATACATATTCAATTTGTTAAGAAACTTTCGGTTTTTCATTATTCTATTAAGTATTTTCTTAATCTTAACTGCATTACGCACCCTTTAATGATGAGAGCGAAGCGGTGTCTAGTATATAATCTTAATATGTATGATGAAATTTAAGTACAGTTAGACAGTTAAATATGGTGCCAGATAAGACTAAGAAATTCATTATGCTTGGCTGATAAATTCCAACGCATCTATTACTATTTTTTTTACTCTAGTAACAAGAAGAATTTATGAAGGAAAACAAAAGTATGGGACATACCTAATAATCCATTTATTTTAAAACAAATATCTACCTATCTATTTTAAGATTTACTTGATTTAAATTTTGTGCACGGTTTGACTATTTTTAGTTCTAGTGTTGTCATACTTTTTTTTAGCTCAAAACATTTTATCAGTTACAACAAAAAATTCCTCCAATAAAAATAGTTTGCCAATTAGAGTGGCACTCAGAACTCAGACTCAGCTTCCTATAGCATCCTATTTCGTTGACTTGTCTGAAACAAATTTCTGTCTTGAAGTTATTGATTATTGAAATCAGATTTTTAAATAGTTTTTGTCTTTCTAATTGTCGATTTTAAGTAATGACAATGCTGTGTAGGCACATTTGAAGAAAGTGTTTTTTATGATTAGGAGATATAGATTGTAATGAAAATTATATATTTTTGAGAATTGCTCAGGATTAAGTAAAGCTTGATAATGACCCTAGGAGGGGTTGAAATATCGCATTTAAATAAAATTATGGAAACTTAAAAGTTTTTAATTATACAACTGGGTAGTTGGGTAACAGACCTTTTAAAGATTTTCTTTGGAAAGAAATATTTTATGTCTCCGATGTCAAAAAGACCAAGACAGAAATCCGTTTCAGACATCAGGGAACATTTTGGGTTCCGAGTTTGTGTGTCGGTCTGTCTGTCATTCTGTGACTCATTTTTTGCGAAATATCATATGTTAAAAACCACTTTTCTGATTTTAATGAAATCTAGATGGTAGGTCATAATTAGTCCATTGTTGGTCCCATAAAAGTTTCAAACGTCTGCACTCATTTGTTTCATTTCAACACTCGCACAAACATACATTTATTTTTACACCTATTCACCTATAGCTTCAAAAGAAGTAAGTATCTGAAGTAAGTAAGTCATCTGATTTTTATGAAACTTTTATAGTTTACCAAAAGTAACCCGCAGATAGCCCCAGATTAATTTGAACCGTCTGCGCTCTTTAACTTTTGCTAAATTGATACTTTAATTCATGTAAAAGAAATCAAAACAATTTCGACAGATCAAAAAAACGGAGGGGGGGGGGGACCGGGAACCATATACCTGCCCCTAGCTATTCTCAATTTTTATTTCTCATTTGTTGATATTTTAATTTTGTATCTTACTTTTTCTTTTTTTCATATTGCGGAGTCTAATTTTATCCCGGGAAAGCGACTAAGAAGCCTTGTAAAAGGCTTAATAGTGAAGTAAGCTTGTTGTACGAAGTTTTGTCAGTAGTTGCTAAGCTATAAATAGGAGGGTAGGGTTAAGTTAAAGTTAGCAAGCCAAAATTTTAATTAATAATCATACTTATTTATAATGATTACACTTTATACGCTTAATATATTACTCCTTGTAATTTTAGTTAATAAATTTATATTTATTTGACAATTTGACTGTGTGACCTAATAAGTGTCCCATGTTCATAATTCAATACGTTAAAAAAATTTACTTTGAACATAGCTTAAAAATATTCGATTGACAGTATTGAAGTATTGTTTGAGAAATAATAGTTAAAAAGGTCAAATGCAAAACTATCATTAGTTTCAGTTCTAATAAAATTTAAAATCTGCCTCAACTGTGAATTATTATTGGGAATTAACAATAAAGAGTTATCTATCTATATTATTAAAAAAGTTTTGTAAACAAACAATTTCAGAGAGAGAGAGAGAGTGATATATAACTGTTTGATAAGAGTGCGTTAGGAGATAGGGGGGAGAAAGGTAAACAAACAAGTTCAGAGAGAGAGTGATATATAACTGTTTGATAAGAGTGCGATCGAGATAAGTGGGAAGTTCTCCGGTGGAGAAAGGGGAGGTTCTCATAGTAAATTCCGCTCAAGAATGACACCGGGAACTGTCATTCCCGAGACAATAAACAAAACACGGGCGATGTAATAAAGAAAGCGCATTGTTTGTTTACATGCCTTAATCAAAAAGTAACAGCTTTCAATATACAACAGATCAAAATTATTTTGATAAGTTATTAAATCTATATTATAAAGATTAACAAATCAACAAACAAACCTTTACTTTTATCGGTAGTAAATCATAAATGTTATCTTAATAATTATAACGTTTAGTATTGATAAAAGTCTCGGTCACTCTTTAGATGAGTTATTATATCTATTTGAAGTCTATCAAAAATGTTGATGAGCGAAGCGAGTAGGGGGCAGAGCCCCCTAGTAATTATTATTAAGATTTTTGTGTAATAACATTTCTGGTAAAATGTATCATTATAGTTAATAGTTAATAAGTTTAAGGTTACTGAATATATCTTTAATACATTTATTGTTATATTTAAATAGTTTAACTTTAAAAGTTACTTTTAAGTTAAGTACATTTAACATTAAAATATTTACTTTTTTCGTTGGTGAATGAGAATGGAAGAATAGTCACAAATTGAAACAAGTAATATGTAATATTTAAGTATAAAGAGGGAGTTGCTGAAATTTCTGTTTAACTCTAACATAAATCCTTTCTAAACTCTCATATTATGTTCCATACACTTTCGAGCTTTTAACACAATTCCTTTACTTGTGAAATTTTTAATTTAGTAAAACTTTAATAGTTTTTTTTATCAATTTTCTAATAAAATTTAAAATCTGCCTCAACTGTGAATTATTATTGGGAATTAACAATAAAGAGTTATCTATCTATATTATTAAAAAAGTGTTGTAAACAATTTCAGAGAGAGAGAGAGAGTGATATATAACTGTTTGATAAGAGTGCGTTAGGAGATAGGGGGGAGAAAGGTAAACAAACAAGTTCAGAGAGAGAGTGATATATAACTGTTTGATAAGAGTGCGATCGAGATAAGTGGGAAGTTCTCCGGTGGAGAAAGGGGAGGTTCTCATAGTAAATTCCGCTCAAGAATGACACCGGGAACTGTCATTCCCGAGACAATAAACAAAACACGGGCGATGTAATAAAGAAAGCGCATTGTTTGTTTACATGCCTTAATCAAAAAGTAACAGCTTTCAATATACAACAGATCAAAATTATTTTGATAAGTTATTAAATCTATATTATAAAGATTAAAAAATCAACAAACAAACCTTTACTTTTATCGGTAGTAAATCATAAATGTTATCTTAATAATTATAACGTTTAGTATTGATAAAAGTCTCGGTCACTATTTAGATGAGTTATTATATCTATTTGAAGTCTATCAAAAATGTTGATGAGCGAAACGAGTAGGGGGCAGAGCCCCCTAGTAATTATTATTAAGATTTTTGTGTAATAACATTTCTGGTAAAATGTATCATTATAGTTAATAGTTAATAAGTTTAAGGTTACTGAATATATCTTTAATACATTTATTGTTATATTTAAATAGTTTAACTTTAAAAGTTACTTTTAAGTTAAGTACATTTAACATTAAAATATTTACTTTTTTCGTTGGTGAATGAGAATGGAAGAATAGTCACAAATTGAAACAAGTAATATGTAATATTTAAGTATAAAGAGGGAGTTGCTGAAATTTCTGTTTAACTCTAACATAAATCCTTTCTAAACTCTCATATTATGTTCCATACACTTTCGAGCTTTTAACACAATTCCTTTACTTGTGAAATTTTTAATTTAGTAAAACTTTAATCGTTTTTTTTTTTATCAATTTCTTATTTTGTAATTTGAAAATTATTCATGATTTGTGAAAGCATACTAGTTTGAGAAGTATACCAGTATGTACTGTTGGTTTTAATGCGATCTATTTATTATTTATAAAAGCGATGTAATGAATGAAATCTTGAATTGCAAGATGTTGCAACGCTGCAGATTCTTTGTTGTTTCGATGCGAAGGTATTGTGATCGAGTGCGTGAAATGTTATCGGCTGTGGTTGAAGGCTGGCGCTGGGAGAGAGCTGTCTAAATTTGTTGGGTAGCAGAGTGGAGTAAGTCAAGAGAAAGAGAGAGAGAAGCTTTGGCCCGTGTATAGAGGAGAAGGCAGAGAGGTTTCAGTGTTAGAAGGGTGTTAGATCTGGCAACAGCGCCGGGCCCCTGTGTCAGAGTGAGTTATCGTACATGCGCACTCAGTCTTTCACGTAGCATTGAAAGGCAACCCCCTGGCCGCAGACTACAGTACACAGTACGGCTACAGACCCTCGCTAGCAGGCTGTAGCCCCGACCGGCTCCGTACTCTAGTAGTACGCCACACGGCAGCGAAATGTGACTCCTGTCTCCACGAGACACCCTCCGGCATAGCACGAGCCTCTCGTACACTAAACCACTTGTGTGTAACCCATGACCTCATCTTCGGCCCGTCTTCAGCGCCTCTGTCTTATCGCTTCCACCAAACAGCATCTTTAAAAAGGCTCAACTTACCTTTATTTCAATTCACGTGACACAGTTGAACTTTTAGGTATACTTGAATTAGGAACAACTTACTCCTTCAATTGCGTCATGAACTCATTTTAAAATATATTATTAACTAACACAAAACCTAAAATAATGCTGTAAAAAGTATTTAACGAGATGTTTTTTAATTCATTAATTCCTTGATGTTAACGTGATACAAATATTATATCCGATTAGCCAAACTCTAGGATAGTAATAGCTTAAAAAATACTGACTTATCAAAGAAAAATTGGAGTGATCGTGTTTTAAACTTCACATCCATTATAACCGGAAGTTGAGCATTTTTCATATAAATAACTGTATACCTCAAATCAGAGGTAAATTATTGTCTCATTGTAGCAATTGCAGGAGAGTTTATATAAGCTAAACTCGCTAATGGAAAATGTAGCAGTATTTTTTCAAAATATTATGAAACATTTTTAAATTGATTATTTCTTCATTTTTTACGATTTTGGTAGTACTCATACTACGGAAAGATTAAATTTTAATTTAAATCAAATTATAATTATTATTAACTACGGGAAACAATCAGAGAAAAACAAGCTCCAGCGCCGGGGTTTGAACCCGGGCCTTAACAATAATTATAATTTGATTTAAATTAAAATTTAATCTTTCCGTAGCATGAGTACTACCAAAATCGTAAAAAATGAATTTCTAATTGATTGTACGAAGTACAGGTACTAATTGGGTACTTTATAATTATAAGCGATATTTCTCGGTCTAGTTCTATGTCATTAATGTTGACTACTTAGACTTTGTAGAAAATTGAAAGCTTTAAAATCGGGTCAAGGTATCAATAACGTCAGTTAAAAGCATTCTCCTGCGTAGCTTAGCTGGTTAGAGCATTGTACTGGAAATACAAAGGCCCGGGTTCAAACCCCGGCGCTGGAGCTTGTTTTTCTCTGATTATTTCCCGTAGTTAATAATAATTATAATTTGATTTAAATTAAAATTTAATCTTTCCGTAGTATGAGTACTACCAAAATCGTAAAAAATGAATTTGTAATTGATTGTACGAAGTACAGGTACTAATTGGGTACTTTAAAATTATAAGCGATATTTCTCAGTCTAGTTCTATGTCATTAATGTTGACTACTTAGACTTTGTGGAAAATTGAAAGCTTTAAAATCGGGTCAAGGCCCCCCCCCCCTTGATCATACTATTTTGGCAAATTTCACTACCAAATTGCATATCAGAAATGCATAAAATCGCTGTTTTGAGGGGTAATATTTTCAAAATTTTCCGGGGGAGGACCCCCGGCCCCCCAATATCCCCACCCCCAAAAAATTAACTTCTGACGACGCCAGGCGTCCCGAAGTTTTGGAATTTACATCCCAAACTTGTCTCCCGATAACAGTTTTCGGCACGCCAAAATGTCCTAGTTTTTAATAAAAACGCCGTCATGGGCATAATGGCTCGTAGATATATAAAACGAAAATATTAAAAATCCTCCTTTTGCTTCCGAGCTTACCGAATGTAAAAAACTGTGATACATGTTCGTTCTCAAGAACGAAATTTTTTTTTTTTTTTTTAGGTATTTTAGACTTAGACAAAGGGAATAATTATAGGTACACAACTTTTATTGTGTTACAATAACTATACTTTTATGTTTTTATTATATATATTTTTTTTTTTAAATGTACTTGTGTTCATGTTCATACTTGTTTGCCAACAAACTACACCATATAATCGAGCCAAAAATGACCCTTTTGTGACTAAGTATTAAAATAAAATTTTACATTTAAGAGCTGTTTTGGAGGTCATATTTTCAAAATTTTCCGGTGGAGGACCCCCGGACCCCCCGCTATATGCACCCAACAATAATTAACTGCTAACGACACCCATGGCTTACGTTTAAGATATTGTACCTACTGCAGTCGGAGGGGGGGAGGAAGAATCCTAAATCCCCCCCCCTTCCTTAGGGTTTTCCATACTCCGAAACCGCCACCCCCTAGATGACGACCTTAATCCGCCACTGGTACTATGACACCCAGGGGACATTTTCCATAAAGTTTCCGATAAGAAACATGTCATCAAAGTCGTTAATAAGACCGGTCCCTCAGCATCCCTTTGCGTAAGTTAAAATTTACGCCCTAAATCTGAAAGAATACTGCAACAGGGTTTAATCGCGATGTTCTCATGAGAGTTACAAATCATTTCAATTTCGTTAAACCTTATTATTATTTTATTGTTTCAAATTTATGTATGTATAAAAAAAAACATTTTATTAATTCTTTAGTACAGGGGTTAAATAAAATCACACCAGTGCTGCGGGTTGTTATTATTGTGGAGTTTAATGAAATTTGGATGGTGGGTCATATTTAGCCTATTGATGCGGTTCTATATCAGTTTCAACCTTCTGCGCTCATTTGTTTCTTTTCCACATGCGCACAAACATAAACATACATTTATTATTTATTTACACCTATATCTTCAAAAGTACTAGTCTTATGAGAAATTTAGAAAATTGATTGTCGGAAGTACTTTGCAGATAGCTCCAGATTTTGCTAAAATAATACTTTAATATAACAGAATTTAAGGTAGATTCATCCGCGGTCTGGGCACAGTCCGCTCCAGGACCCCTTTATATTTTTTTAAATGGGAGTATACCTCCGGTCTCAATACGGTCACGCTTAAGTCTCGGTCCGTTCTGGTCCGGTCACGCTCAGGTCACGGTCCGCTTCGGGTTACTATCCGAGCGACCAAGATCCGTACCTGACGTGAGTGGACCGAGACTAGAACTGTTGTGTGAATGGTCTACAGCCTACAGTCAACCCTCGGTTCGCTCTTATCAGAGCTAATCCCTCTTTATTTTTATTGCTATAGTAGTCTAAGATCCGGTATAAGGAATATATACCCTCATCTGTTATTTAATTGGAATAAAGAATATATGATAGAGAATGTGAAGATTGATACATCGCAAATAGGTTGCCTAGCGAAATCGCGTACCGATGATGTTAAATAATAAACTGTTTATAACCTTCCCCTTACTTCAACTTCCCCCATGTGTTATTTATGAAAATCGAATATTAACTCAGAGAATCGACCCCAAGGAATTCAAATAATAAGGGTTGCCTACTTTCATCTCTGGGCAACTATGGAGTTTCCAGGTATAAACAGGTGAGTAACGTAATTAATATACCCTCATCGGTTACTACATCGAGTTATATATCAAATGAAAGCTAATTTTATGTCCAATCCAACTGTACTAGGTTGCCTTAAATTCTAAATTAAAATTCCAAATTTTAGATCTATAATCTAGGCAACCATGGATTCATCCAACTTTTTGATAAGGCACCCTAATACGGTTGGATTTGGAATAAAATTTGCTTTCATTTGATATATAACTCGATATAGTAACTGATGTGGGTATATTAATTACGTTACTCACCTGTTTATACCTGGCAACTCCATAGTTGCCCAGAGAGGAAAGTAGGCAACCCTTATTTTTTGAATTCCTTGGGGTCGATTCTCTCAGTTAATGTTCGATTTTCATAAATAACACATCGGGGAAGTTGAAGTAAGGGGAAGGTTATAAACAGTTTATTATTTAACATCATCGGTACGCGATTTCGCTAGGCAACCTATTTGCGATGTATCAATCTACACATTCTCTATCATATATTCTTTATTCCAATTAAATAACAGATGAGGGTATATATTCCTTATACCGGATCTTGAACTAAGAATTTTGTTTAAAAAAAAAAAAAATTGTTTCTTCATATATTGTTTTACTAGTTTGTTTTCGTTTCTTTTATAACATAATTATTGCTTCTGAGCTTACCCAACGGAAGCTATTTGATCGATCTGAACGAAAATTTGTCTGTGACTCCGATTTCACAAATTCTAAGGCAGAACAAAAATCCTTTTCAGCCGTTAGGAAATATTATTTATCTACTTGCGGCAACAAAATGAGGCAATATTGAACTGATTTCGGGCAGAGAAATGTGATTTTACTGTCTAAGCGGTAAAATAAGGAGAAAACTTTCACTGCGTAGGCAGCTAAATAAATTTTGCTGCCTCACAACCAAAATTAGTGCACAAGCAAAACAAGAACTTTTTATAAACGCACCATTGAGCCATAACTGTGTCTTGGCTTAATTATTAATTTTCTATTCGTTACACCTAACCCCAACCTATGTTTCATTTAACCCAATAATCGGGATTAAATTTAACATACCTACCTATAATATTGATCCTACATTGAACTTTGAAAGAAAGTAATGGATTCTATGGAGCTCTAAGTATATACATCTAAGCACATATAGCTTAAAAATAAAATGCTTTGTAAAAAAGGAGAAAAAATATAAACAAAGAAATTGAAAATAACTCATAATTAACAAAAAGTATCATGTTTCAGAGTAATAATAGGTCAAAGTATGAGGTAGAAACTTTCATCAAAAATAAAGAATAAATTAAAACTATTAGAAACTGTTTGTCAGGTCGCTAACAAGAAAAATACAGTCAATCAGATCAAAACTCAGATAATTTATATTGTCCCATAAATATATAATCAAAATTTGCTGTATTATTCAGCTATTTTTAGTCCAAATAATAAAATTCGATTAGTCCATATATTTCAAATAAGAGGATAATTAATACAAGGAGTATATTTTTTCTCACAAATAATTAAATGTGAGAAAGCATATACGATTTTAATTAGAAGATTATAAAATGTTACAACTGATTTCGAATTTATTCCTATTGTATTATTATTATATTTAATGATATTATTCTGATAAAAATATATTATGTCGTTATAATAAAAAAAAGAAATAAAGAAAGTTAATTATACTAGACTACAAATTGATAAAAAGGTTTAAATTATTGAACGAACGAAGAAACGAAAAGAGAAACCAAATAAAAACAAATATTGTATAAAAAAAAAACACAAGGGCATATTTTAATATCTGTCAAAAAATAATCGAACTAATAAACTAATTATGAAATATTGAATTTCTATTGTATAAATAATTTATTGCGAACAGTTAGAATTAAATTACAAATGATAAACCTGTATGATATTTAGTTTAGCATAACGTTGAATCAATTTTATAAGTATATAAATAAATGCTGAATATTAATTAATTATAATAATTATGACATGTTTTTGAAGAATATATAAATGCATGTATATGATTTAAATATACCTCACATGGAAAGTTCAAATAATAAATTAAAAACAAAAAGCAAAAATAACACCAGAGAAATAAAAACAGAGAGGAGAGNATTTTAATAAACAAATTTTTTGGAGAGAAATTAAGTGTTTAAATCGGAATTATGATTTTTTAAAAAAAGTCTTTATTGAATAACTACAATTCACATGCTATAAATGTTAGTGTTAACTGTTAACATAACATTGTTTATTTGGCATGAGTGTTATAAAAGGTTTATAATCCAGTGACTATCCCTTTCGGGATAGTCACTGTCACTGTACTTTTTCTTCTCGAGGGAGGAGGAGGAGGCAATAACATCGACGAGGCGTCAGGAAGGTATGCTCTTAAGATAGGAATCGGAATTATGATAGGGAGTAAATTCTGTTAAGTAATTATTTTTACTAGTTAAATTATTATTATTAATATCATGTTATACTTTCCGATTATTATTCAGAAAAAACCCTTTTTTACTTTCTCATATACGTTGTATATACTATAAAGAGAAAGTATTTTAATAGGGCAAAAGTGTGATTTTGAGATATTGATGGAATGACACGCTTTGGTTTTAAAAAATATCTGTCTGTCGTCAGTGCAGGAGCTTAATCAGCTAGAAAGATTTCAATTGAATTTTACTTCTATGTTCAGAAAANAGTTCCAAAAGGTACCCTGCATTTGTTTTACTAGTTCGAAGAAATACCTTTTAACTGATATAAAAAATTAAATTCCAAGTCCCCATGTTTCCCCTATTGTTAAATATCGCATATTCTTTGCAGGTAGTCGTGGTGACGCAACTCTAAAAGAAATGTAGATTAAGAGAAGTGAACTTTTTTTTGTGTAAAAAATCGGTCAGAGACAACTCAGACACCCTTTCTCATATATGTACATTTCATTACTATGGGAAATTACATAAAAAATTGTCATATAAATAACTTCTCCCGGGCGGGGAATCGAATCCAGGCTCTCTCCGTCCGCGTTTTAAGCTATTTTCACAGGAACTTGATTTTTCCCGGGAAAACGGCTTTTACCGTTAGATTCGTATTTAAATTGTCTATATTTTAGATTTTTTTAAATCTAAATTGTCGGAACCGTTTTCTATAAAAAATTTTTAATCATGTTTTTTCAGAGTTTTTGGGGGGTAGCGCTTTTAAATTTGGAGTTAAAATTNACTAAAGAGGGGTCGAAATATTGCAAAAGTAAGATTTTAATTTTTTCCTTTAAGGAACTTAGGAAAAAAAACTAGTGATATGATTTTGGTTATTCCATTCGAATCATATTTTAACAATTTTTTGTTTATTATACATTGACATTATGTTTTATATTAAATAAAATAATATCAATTCCCTCATCTAAAAAAAAAAAAATAATAATAATAATGAAAACTAGGGGGGCTTCGCCCCCTACTCACTTCGCTCGCCAACCCCAGAAAAGACGTGGTAGCGGCCGACGTGTTATAAGAAGGGAAATAGTTTAGTTATGGAATATGTAATGTAATGGGAAGTAGTTAGTGGCTGAGGTGTACTGGGGGAGCTCAAATACTATCTACTTTCCTTTTCTCGCTGACATTTCAATATACCTACTCTTTTGTCTCGCCTTACAGGCTTTTCTCTTCTCGGACGAATATAACATCACCCTCACTCAGTCTACACAGTAAGTATTATGTCACTCTCTAGCTCCCTCCTTACCCCCCCCCCCCCCCCCCCCCCCCCCCCCCCCCCCCCCCCCCCC
>KZ651167.1:695131-721347 GCA_001010745.2 Gerris buenoi | reverse complement strand
TATAATGACATTTTCTAGATATTTCTGAAAAAAATAAAAATCGGACCTATTTCCAAGATGGACTTCTGGTACTTATCATTTTCAAACAAATATCGAAAGAATCCAATTTATTTCCACAATATTTATTTTGTTAACTAGACTAAGATTAATATTTGTTTTTTAAAACAAAAGAGCATTTAGGATAATATCAATAAAAATACGTGTGTGCCATGAGTCTACTAAAACTGGCTCACCACAGTAAGCCCGAAAATTGTGCCGAATTGTGATTGTGTAAATCGAAATGAAATCGTGAATTCATGCATTAAATAAACATTTCTAAAATGTGAACATGTGTTTTCGTTATATCCTCTAAGCGTTTGTAGGTTTTACTTCCAACTTTTGAGCTTAATTAGTATTAGAATGAAATTTTTGTGGTGTGGGCCTCCCCCCCCCCTTGTCCGAGACCCTAGGGGGCCGCTTTGGCCTAAATCAGGCCCTTATCTTCATCAACTATTGACTCATCCATATCTTTAATATTAATAAGTTCAGATATTTTTGATAGCACAGGAAGGCAAAATCACATAAACAATAAGCTTAACAAGTTGTTTTGATAACAGTGCTAAAACGTACCACATCAAAAAGTTTGGTTCGAGTTCAGGAGCGTTCCAACAAGACGGAATCACAAATCAATTTCCAACTGAGTAATGATCGCGCATGCGCATTATGTCAATCATGGACTAATCCGGAACTGGTGGTTGGAACAAACCTTATATCTCCAGTGTATGGAAGTGATAATATCCCTAACACTAATTAACTGTTTAGAAAAAGGTTTAATATCACTTCTATGTATATCAAAACACCCTTTGTAACAGGTAACAATCATTTGAATCTAATTAATTAGCATGAATCAAAATGTATTCGTTAGAATTATTTTATGAAGCTGGTATTGGTATTTTTTGATTATTTATACCGATTCGTAATAGTACGGTAAAAGGGGTTAGTCATTAGCAGAAGTAGTAGTAGATTACCGGTAGGTAATCTTAGGTAAAAAGAAACAAAATTAAATAAAGTGACGAAGTAAAATTAATAAAATATATTACCCAAAAGTTCCTTGTCCAATTTTAGCAATAGTTTCATACTTGGTATCTTCGTCACAGAAAGGGAAATCAAATTCTTCAATGTATCTCTCCTTTTCTTTCGTGTTCATACTTGGGTTATGAACCCCAAGTGTTCAAAAGTTTAAATGAAATTCAAGACAAATATTACAAAATAATTATAAATCACAAATCACGGCGTTTAAAATTATCTCGATGTGAAACCTTTTTCATTTATAAATTTATACGATTAAACTTCTGTTTCTGTTCTTCTGTTGTGTTTGGAGTTAGCCTACTCCTGTTCAAAAAAGAGAAACCTAAACATCATTTTGTCAGCGCTCTGGATGTGAAAGCGCTGTTCAGCGAGCACTTTATGCTGCTTTTGTGTTCATGTAGGCGATTAGTTTCAGTTTCTGTTCTGTCTATTGTCCTTTATTCCTATCTTGTTTTTGTTTAGCATTTTTCTATTTATTTTTTTTATCAGTTTTCTGTTAATATTAAATTACTTAATTTCTCGCTTTTTGATCATTTCTTGTATCATAATATTTGTTGACTATTCTTATAGTATTTGTTATTCTTTTCGAAACTTTAGTTCGAGAGAAAATGAGATGAATAGCCTGGATCTGCAACAAAAGTTAGTAAATTTCAACGACTGATATTTATAAATTTCCTTTTGCAAGTGATAAATAATTTCTAGTCAGCATGGAAAGGAAAATAAAGTTAAAGACTCTTAACTCGCACATAACTTGTAAATTATGCCGAGGTTATTTAATAGACGCGACTACAGTCACGGAATGCCTTCATACTTTCTGTAAGAGCTGCGTTGTTAAACATTTAGAAGAAAACAACACTTGCCCTGCATGTCAGATCGTCATACATCAATCTCATCCACTTCAGTACATAAGTTTCGACCGAACAATGCAAGACATAGTCTACAAATTAGTGCCGAATCTTCAAGAAAACGAAATGAAACGGGAAAGAGAATTTTATCGTTTGCGAGATCTCCCATGTCCCAAAGATATGCCTCTTCAGAGCAACGATATGGAAGAAGACAAACCGTCTGCCCAAGCCGAATCAGACTACCATCGTATGGACGAGCAAGTTAACGTAGGGCTCGAATGTGCTGCTGCCACTCTAAAATCTCTTAAACGTAAATATATCCGACTTTCATCACAAGCTACTATTACTCATTTGAAGAAATTTATAGCCAAGAAAGTATTCGATGCAATTGAAAAGTACCGTGAAATCGATATTCTGTGTAACAATGAACTTCTTGGTAAAGATCATACTCTTAAATTTGTATACGTAACTAGGTGGAGGTTTAAAGACCCTCCTCTTAAGTTGCAATATCGTCCCAAAATTGATATTTAATTTTATCTATGTAGCGTAACAAATAAGTGCTGCGGTACATGTCAGCCTTGTATAGTTTTTTTGGCAGATGTCTGATTAATTGTTTTTATATTATTATTTAGTTAACATACTATTATGTTATCATGATAAGATAAAAATTACAAACATATCTAGATCTAAATATTACTGAAGTATAACTATAATCAGTAATTGTTTAGACTTATCACTATGTAACTGTTAACTGAAGTCAAATCCATGCGTCCTATAATTAATTAACTCATTTTTTTCCCCCTACTAATATTTTCCTATATGGTTATAATATTTATAACTAAATCATTGTATGCTATACATACATTGACTTATTTTTACATAGTGATAGTTAGGACTGAATTAAATTGAGAGACTTCATCAAAGACTTGAACTATTTAGAGATTTGTCTCTATTTCTTATTTATGAGTTTAAGTAGAAGGAAAAAATTTACTGTTACTAAGATTTTTTNTAGGCAAATCAGTACAAGTATCACAATTATATAATCTAAATACTTAATAAATTTAAGTATTTATATTTTTCTGTTGTTACCACATTTCCTTATCTATGTGTGTATTGTTAAGCAGCATCGGGAGTGGTTACCATTTGGATGAATGATCTTCAATTCCCAGAATGCACCCATTCGGTCTTCTTTACACAGTATGGCTGTATAAATGGGTAGGTGCTTATGTGTCTAAATCGAGTGCAATAACTATATGAGGTTTGGATTTAATCTCTTAAGGCTAAAATGCAATCGAGTGTATATTAGTAGAGTAATATTAAATATAAACATCATATTTTATTACTACTAGACTACTAGTTAAAATAAAATTATATACTTGACTGGTACCCCTTTACTGAAAGATTTATTATTGATTGTTCCCCATTCAGAGAATAGTGGGCTGTCAATTGATTATTTTCTTAGGCCAGTATTATTGATATGACATAAAGATATCTCATTCCTGACTGAGGTTTTAAAAGTTCAGTCAAATACTTCTGAGAATACTATTGCAAAGCTATTTGAAAGTTTTTTATTTGTAACTAATATTATTTTGTATCTTTAATCATTGTTTTTTTATTTTTATCGTTATTATATATCAAGCAACATTTTAAATCATAAAAATGTACTTAGAGTTGTAGATAACACTATCCGTTAAAAAATAAAGAACTAGAAAATAAAAACATTTATATGGTTCTTTTGGCAATTTGATGTATTTTGTCTTTATTTATGTATGTGTAACTGACAAAAATGTAATATAAAAATATGAGATTATATTCTGTTTCTTTTGCTATGTTATGATGGTCATTAATGGCCTGAGGTTGCTAGCAACTTTAAACCAGGGAGCTACAACCTTTCTTCCTGGCATACAACACTAAAACCAGAGACCCTGTTTTTGCTAATGCCCTCACCCTTGGCAGTGTTTTACCACACTCCAATAACTCCAGATTTACAGTCTTCACACAACTAGAATTAGTGCGTTGACAGCGCGGGAAATTGAGTGACACATAGATTGGCCTGTCAACGCACTAATTCTAGTTGTGTGAAGACTGTAGTTAGTGACCAGTTTAGTTCAGCTCTGGTCAATCTGTGATCTGGATCAGGGAAAGAATAACAATTCAGTTACAATTGGAACATCATCATTCATTGAAGAACGACCTACCCTGTAATAAATGAGCAACTTCATTTTTGATGAACTAACTGGTTTCCCTTTGTAAATTTCTGTGAGTTACCCTTTAAGGTAATTCAACTAATGGATTGGCTAAGTAACCTTTCTTGTACAAAGGTAGTTCAGAACTTCAAGGCTTTGGACATGTATTTGCATTCTGGATGTTTAAATGATAACTTGTTTAATCTTTTGCAGATTTGATAATATTACTATTTACTCATGCCAATGCTTTTATGCATTACACTCTCAAAATCCTTGTATGTACCTGAGTTAGTGCTGTCAAAATTGGAAAGTGGGTTAACTTTGTTGTTTTGATTTTTTCTATTAATAACTATATTCTCTCTTATAAATGTTTAAAATTTTATTTATTTTAATAACTTTAATTAAAATTTTAATCACAAATATAATCGATTAATTGTTGTAATATATTTATTATGTAGTTTCCATTGATGTTATAGAATTAGATTGTGTTTAAATACAAAATTGTATTACTCTTCTTATGTGCATAACTTTTTGGGAATACAATGTTTCCTATCTTTTAGGTATTTCAAATAAATGTGATATGTAAAACATCCTTATGTTCTTATAGATTTCAAATTTATATTTATTTGCTATGTGTACAGAGATTTTTTTTACAATGTATTATCATTTTTATTTTACTGCAGATGTCCCAATTACTGTCAATACTCTGATTTTCTTTTGATTTTTATTATAAAGCTCTCTGTTTTCTATCTGAGTTTTAAAACATCTAGGAAAAGTCGGTATTAAAAATAGTATTTTTTTAACTGGATGGAAAAAATATATTTCCTTAAGAATGTTACAGACAAGGTTAAACACCCTCTATGCACCAAGTTAAGGTTAAACATTTCAAGTTTACTATGAAAATTGTATCTTTGTGTACTACATCTAAGTTAAATTCCCATTTGTCCATTTAACTTCTGAACTAATGAACAACTCTAGTTGCGAACAAAAGTATGATGTAAATAAATCCAAAATAAGATGACTGGAGGTGGTTACTGGATCAGCTGCAGTAATTTTATATGGTTATTATTTTATTTTTTTGATTGAGTGTAACTGCTTTTTAAGTAAATTTTGTGCATTCATTAATGTCAATTTTGTTGTTTTCTTCCCTGTATACCCTATATATACACTTACTTTTTCATAGATTTAATCTGGAATTTAGGCAAATCAGTACAAGTATCACAATTATATAATCTAAATACTTAATAAATTTAAGTATTTATATTTTTCTGTTGTTACCACATTTCCTTATCTATGTGTGTATTGTTAAGCAGCATCGGGAGTGGTTACCATTTGGATGAATGATCTTCAATTCCCAGAATGCACCCATTCGGTCTTCTTTACACAGTATGGCTGTATAAATGGGTAGGTGCTTATGTGTAGTGGTGACTAAATGATTGTGAATGCCAACTATAAGGTAAATGTAGCTGATGGAATGAAACCCTAACCCTATGTCATCAATTATATAAATAGTTATATAAGCCCTTTGACAGGACTAGGCCCTTCACGGGCTGTAGAGCCATGGAATTAGTTAGTTAGTGTGTATTGTGATGTCAGCACAAAGATGTCATCTTACATTTGACAGGCCCGGAGTTTGTCATCTAAAGCTTACTGAGGCAGAGGCAACATTTTAAGAGTTTGTTTCTCCTCTTTTCGCTTTATTAAATCAGGGGTATGATAATAATTTTAATTTAATTAATTCTATTTTAATAATTCTAATTAATATTAATTGATCATAATAATTAATTAATAATAATGATTTGATAATTTTTTTGTTCTCCCAAACATTCCAGTTTTATAAGATGATTTTTTTCAATTCTAAACTTAAGATAGTAACTATTTTCCTGCTCCCTCTCAATTTTACTACATTTTTATTAGCTTGCTTTCTTGTTTGTTTCTTTGTTTGTCCAGTACAAATCTTGCAATCAATTTTAAAAGGAAACACTTTTTTAATTTTTGATATTCAAACAAAGATTTTTGAGATTCGGTGATGGCAAATAGGTGCGGGGATTAGCTTTTCAAAAATATTTATAGCTGTCATATTTAATTTTAAAGTCATAATGCAACTTTATGGAACATGTTTATGTCAGCAGAGGTGCCTTAGGGCTCATTCACACTGGGATTCCGGAATGCGATTAGTGTATGAGATTAAAAAAGTATCAAGATTAGTATCTCGGAGGCTTCTTCCCTCTATTTTTCCTAGTATTTATTTAACTAAAATAAATAGCAATAGGGTTGAAGAGAATGCGATTCGGAATCGCCTAGTCTGAATGTCAGGCCCATATAGCGCAATGTATCGTGAGCCGCTTTCCAAGAAGAATTCTAAAAAGAATTGAGGCGGCTCACGGGGACGGGCTACTCGATTTGAGAATCTCATACGAATCGCATACGGATTCCAAGTCTGAATGGAGCCATAAGCCGCTTGGTATCATGAGAATCTTCGAATCGTGAATCGCATTCCGGAATCTCTAGTGTGAATGAGGCCTTATTTCTAAATTTTAAAAATATGGAAACTTCAAAAATTACAAAAAAAAAAATACCATCTCAAATTCTAATACTGAATCACCAAAAAATTGAATTAAATAAAACTTTCTATCATGTTTAGTGATGCTAGGGTTTACAGTTTCCGAGATTTAGAAAGGCATTTTTTGTTATGGCTAAAAAATTCTATTTTTTTATAACATAAATAGATAGCTGTCATCTTGAATTTAAAGAGCAGATTAAAAAAAACCTTTTATAGGAAATTAATGTAGTAAGTGACACATTTCCCTAATACAGGACCCCCTTCTGGATTATCAAAATGAACCAATAAAAGGTAGATGTATTTAATTTAAAAACTTGCTAAAAACGTTCATAATTCACTTGAAGTGGAGCAGATGAATGAAACAACTAATTATTTAATAATAAATCTTTTTTTAAAAAAAAAAAACTTTACAGACTGTCTTATTTATCCCCAGAATTGAGTCTACAATTTTAACATCCAAATTATTGCTATGCTGTACTAGGAAACTTATCATCTCAACACATACATGGCCGCCATTTTGAATTTAAAAGCTAAAGTGCAATACTCCTTTATAGTACTTGTTTATATCATAAAAAGTAACTTATTTCCAAATTTCAAGGCTCTAATCCAAATAGTTTGTGAGTTATAGCAATCATAAAAATTTAATAATAAATGTCCACCATCTTGAATCAAACCTTTTTTTGAGGAAGTCTAGGCCGTGAAAGAAACTTTCTCCGGCAAAATTCTTGATTCCAGGCTAAGCTGCTTCTGTGGTTTAGACTTTAGACAATATGTGCTTAAGTAGAATTTGGCGTTAAAAGTTACACATAAATGAGGGCATATTAGGGGATGAAACCATATCAAAAAAATCTTGGGAGATGGACAAATAATATAAGTGCCAAATGTTGTTAAGATAAGATACCTCAAAGGATAGGTGATCCTATTAACTATGAACGCATACCCACATTTTTTTTATATTTAAAGAAAGAATTAACCATCAAAAAGATTTAAAAATTAATTTGTAACCACAAAATATTTTTTTTTTTGGAAATCTGAGGCATCTGTTTCAGGGGGACTTCAAAAAATATGTAAATCCATACATTTTTTTTGTCATCTGTCGTCATATAATTTTCTCAATGAATGTGAGGAAATTAAAAATGCAAATTCTTCACCAACACTATTTATATTTTCTTTTTTCATGTATTTATATAATAGATCTATTTACAAATTTATATAATAGATCTATTTACATGTATTTATATAATAGATCTATTTACAAATTTCAAAAATGAAACTTATTAGCATGCACTAAGTTACATAGTTATTTACAAGCGATAAACAAACAATTTATTCTTCTTAATGTATTTATTTATGTTTTCTTATTTTTATTTTATTTATTTTTTTATCACAACTCCATATTCCAAGCTTACAAAACTGTATTCAAAAACTTTATTATTAAATTAATGCCTCAATTTCGGTTTATAATAAAGAAAAAAAATATAAAATAAAACAAGCAATTGCTCCTAAAAATATATATAATAAGACAATACTTTAGGAGCACAAAAAAAATTTTGAAAGATAATATAGTCAAAACGATGTTCAATATTTATATTTATAAATTTTAACAAAGATGCCACTTCAGTTTTCTTTTTTTTATCTAATATTTCAAGTAATATTAAGATTCAAATTAAAAACTTTCGTTTTCTAAAATAATAACTTTTTATGTAAAAAAGTTGGTAAGATATTCCTATTCGTTTGGATGGCAAAGATATAAAGTTTTTCCCTTAAGATACCTACTCTAGTCACTATAAAAAGATTCTAGGGTCTTAAGATGACAGGAACATGTCAAAAAACTACATTAGATTCCTACTAAAGTTAAGGTTTGAGTTATAGTGTTTTCCGTACCTCCCTAATTGCATAAGTTATATACAAATTACAAAGTGAGGAAGATTATTACAAATAAGATCCAAACGCTTCTCTTAAATAATGTATTATCCTTCTCCAAATCCTATATTTTAAGAAGAGTTCATAACTCTTGTGTGATTAAAAAAAAAAAAAAAAAAAAAAAAAAAAAAAAAAAAAAAAAAAAAAATTAAGAGCAGAGAACAGTATTTTTAAGTAACAGACTATAGTTCAATGAACTTTCTTAAAATTCTATTTAAATAAATTATAACATTAGCTAATATCTTAAAATTTCATTAAAAATTTATGAAACTGTTCACTTTTAAAATAAAGTAAATATTTACAGATTGTATTTATTTTTTATGATGAGCAGTGAGAATTTGTTATGAGTTTTAAATCATTTACCAACTTCTATAACATAGGTATAATAAATAATATTAACAAATACAAATGAGAAGAGTGTAAGTAGTATTCTATGTTCTTAAAAAATACGTCTAAATAAAATATTTACGTAAAACAAGTGAAAAGGTAAGTTATTTACAACAGTAGTTGTTACATAATTTTGAGTTAAAAGTTAAATAATTTTATGATCAAACTTTTTTTTAAAAAATTGTGGAGTTATAAGAAGATGTTAATAAAATAAAATGGTAAAATGTGCATAGAGTAAAAGGTCACAACAAAGAAAGTTCTAGGCTGTGAATAGTGGTACTTTGAAGCTTATGGTTCAGGTTCAAGAATGATTTTTAGGAAGGAATCATGACACCTTTGCAGTAGAGCATTTCTGTTTGTTAATTGAATTGTTTGTAACTTTACTTTGTAGTACAAAAGAAGTATATTATGAAATTGAGTATATTAAAAACTATTTCACAGACAAATTTTACATCTTCTAGCAAGTTTGGAATCTATCAAATCATGAAAACTGTGCAATTGATAATATCTTAATAAGTGGAATAGTTTCCTCCGCAGATGAACATTTCTTGTAAGGCACCCCTGAATGCTTATATAATGAAGAATATTTATACAATGGAACCTCAATTACTTTGAAGTACAAGGGAATATGTTTTTACTTTGAGTTTTAGGTTTAGATTTTAGATTATTAGCAATATCAAATTAGCAAGAAAAACAAAAATCACTTCGACTTAAGGTTCAATTATTCCAGGTTCCACTGTACTTTAAAAAAATGTTAAGGTATTACAGTGTTTAATAGATGAGAATATTTTCTTAGTGTACACAAGATGATGGAGATTGAAGAGTTTGATTAACCATTTAATGTAAAGTAGATTTTATATTGTGTCACCAAAATGCAGTGAAACATATATTTCACTTCAGAATNGCAATTAAATTTTTTATTCTTCTCCTTTTCTGGTCTTTCAATTACTGTTTTTCCCAATCTTAGTTTTTGCTCATATTATTTTTTAGTGTAATTTTTTTTTGCATTCCCGTCCTCTCTCGTCGTAGAAGTTTTCATTCTGTATATTAGCATTGTCTGGTCTGGGAGTTGTCGAAGAGAGACTAAAAAGTATGGTATACTGGCGCCTAACTTCGGACAATAGCCCCGAACCCTTCCGAACTTACACGACGTCTCTTGAATTTTTACAGCCTAATCAAGTAAACCTTTCTGGATTTTCTTACAGCTTCCTTCGAAACTCTAAACCTAAAAAAAATCTCCTTTACGTTGTCCATCTTATTGAAACTATTTTTTTTTAATTTTCTTCCCTTTTTTGTATCAGTTCTCCTTTCAAACGATTCTTTTAAATGACATTTTATTTTCGAAAAACAAGTTACTAAATCAAACCAAGTATTTAAGTTTATTTATAATTTTTTGTAAATACTTTTTATTTTGATGTGGACTAATTAAAAGTTAATTCTTGTGTACACTCAACTCATATTGACTTTTCTTTTCCCAAATCAGTGATTTTATTTTTCATTTTTTTTACGTGAACATAAATTCTACGTTCTTTTTTTTGTTGAATAACTTTGTTTCTTAATGGTTTTTGTACGAGTCCAAGTGGTTTGGGTTCTCATTCTAAACACTTCACATCTGTAAGACTACACCAAAGCTTGACGTATCGTATGACTAATTTAACATTATTTATTGCTATCTTTTTTAAAACTAAACTTTAATTTTTTTTACTGAAGTGAAGACAAGGGAACCAAGGCGCCTAATTAATAAACAAGCCGCCGCTCCGACTTCTCTTTCACATCAATTAAAAAGCCGCTTTTTATTTTTTTTTAAAACATATTTTATTTAAACATATCCCATTGTACTTAATAATTCGTATCGCATATATTTATTTATTTTTTCTTTTATTCTATATTTGTTATTTTTTGTATAAATTTTATAAAATATTGTGTACATTAATAATTGTATAAAAACTTAAATATATTAATTTATGTGTTTTTATTATTTTGTGCATTATACCGCATTTTAATGATAAATAAATATATATATATTTCAGCAATTCAATTTTAAAATTTTAGGTAGTTTTATTACGGGTGACTAAAAAAAAGTTTTTAGTTACCATGGCATGTTATACATCAATTTAAAGGTCTTGAAGTGTAGTAAAAGAATATGCAACTTTTACACCTGAAAATTTTAACTAAGTCTTACAGAAACTGGTGATTATCGCCTCACAAACTTACGTGAAGCGCGCCTTTCTTGTTTTTGTTTCAATCTAACTTATTCTATAGAATTTTGGCAGTTTATTATTATCTTGAATTAATAATTAATTAATATCAAATGGGTTAAAGATCCGTGGTTGCGGACGTTTCCCCCAATAAATGGAGGAAATATCCGCAAATCATAATTTTGGTAAAATTGTGCCCCAAATATCTTGAGAAATTTTTGGAGCAATGACAGAGGGGGGATTGTTGGCCAAAATTCACTGGTCATTTAGAAATTATTAAAAGGAACCAAATGCTCAAAATTAGCCCTAAATCACAAAGTGCGGACCTTTGCCCCCACCTACCCTATTTATTCCTTATTAATGTTCTAGGAATATTATTACTACATTGAAAAAAAATAAGGCCATGAGTATGACGTAAAAAAAATTGTTCGGAGATAATTACTTATATTAATTAAGTACTCGTATTATATTATTTACATATTAATTATTTAAATTCAAATATATAAATTTTAAAAATAAATAAATTCCCACCCCGAAGATGAAGCCTTTGGTAAAGTAGTGAAACAATACGTGAATGCTAGCCGTAAATTTTTTAAAACCACATTATTTATAGACTAGATTATTATTATTTATAAACTTAAACAAAGTAGCACTTTTAAATTTAATTTAAAAAAATAAATAAATAAATCAATAAGCAAAAGATGGGCTCAAGCAAAGAAAATATAATTTCCAATTTTAACAAAAAAACAAATAAATAAACAATTCTTTAAATTAATTCATATTTCACAAATGTCGCCATATTTTTTTTTTGGCTTTGAAACATACTAAATTATAATTTTCTTGAAGATAAATAATAGCACAATAAAAGGAAAAGGACCCACTACAAAAATTTTGGCAAATTTCACAAAATGTAAGTGAGAGCTATAACAAGTAGTATATTTTTCAAAAAGTAAAAAAAGTAGTTAAATAAGGGTAGTGCATTCTTCGGAGACTTTTGCGTGTTTGTTTAACAACTGGCAATAAATTGACAGATTTGAATGAAATTTGGCACACAGGTGCATTTCAGCATTTGTGACAACTGTATAGTTTTTGCAATAATATTTTTAATATCAAAGATGACTAAAAAATATATATATATATTTTTAGTCAGCATGACATGTTATACATAATTTTAATAATGGGCATTAAGAGTAGGAAAAGAATATTTAACTAATATAACAAATTTGTAATTTTTTACCGGAATTTTGAAGTGAGGGTGTTAAAGCTTATGCTTATATCGCAGGTTAATATCATTTTAAAGCTCTTCTAAGGTAGATTAAGAATATGCAAGTTTCCCTGAAAAAAAGTTTCCTAGTAGTCATATTGCTAACAAAAAATGGCTAATAAAAGAACGAAATTAACATTTTTCTACATGAGTTCTTTAGATGTCACTAGTTAGATTATACTCTTACTTGAAAGTAGTTTGAAGAATTTGAAATTACATTTTTTAAGTTAGTAAAAAAATAACAGACATTTTGAGAAGTTAAATGTAGCACTAGCTCTCACCCAAATTAAAACTATTAATTATAGAACAGACTTAGCTCTACCATTTTTTAATAATTCATAGTATACACAATCTTTACAAAATTAATTCTATTATTTTTCTTTGTTGAAGCAGGATTAAATTTCAGTACTTTTTAAATCCTTCTTTAAAAAGTAAAGCAAAAGAAGGCAGAGATACTAGAAGTAAGATTTGTGATTATATACAAAACTAGACCTCAAACTCCCATAAAAAATATTAAGCTGAAATTATATTTAGTGAAATTTAAATGGCCTACACCTCAATTTTTATAAGGTCAAGACCCTATTTCAATCATAGACTGAGAAGGTGTTGGAGGAAAGGAATGACCCCACGAGATGACTTCTAGAGATTTATGAAGTAAATAAGGTGTTTCATTAAACTATTATTTTTATCAAAAATTATTTAATGAAAATAATGAGTTCATTTAAAGCATTTTTAAAAAAAATAATTGAGAAAATTTGTCTAGGTCTCGTTAGCCAAGATATAAATAATAAAGTAATCCCATTCCTCTTTAGCCTGCACCCCACTTTAAAACTTAAAATAAACATAAAAACTACTAGGTGGATACCCAAAACCACCCGTTTTTGCAATAAAATAATTTTTTTTATGTAAAAGATGTTTGAAATAAAAAAGTTTCATACTATGTTTTTCATTGTATTAATATTCTTGAATACATGGGGTAGGTGGGGGCACATGTCCCCATGGGGTAAATGTTCTGCACTGATTTAAAAATGGAAGGGAAATTACTTTTTGTTTGAAGTGGGAACTGGCAACAATCATTCTTTAAGTTGAGGCTTTGCTTCTAAGGTTATCTCGATTTCATTTGGACTGTTGCCAAGAAACTTTAGGTAAGTTTCTTTTTATGTTTCAATTTATTTATTCTCAATTTGATTATTCTTTTTATGTTCAATTTGTTTATTTTTTAGGTTTCTGTACAAAGTACAAAAAGAAACCTTATATAACGGCTCTATCTGTCCGTCTGTCCATTGGTGTCGTCTGTCCTTTGGCTTGTTTCAATTCATAAACTACTATAGCTAGAAACATAAAATTTGGCATAAAGGTGCATCTCAGCGTTTGATGCAACTGGACACATTTTGGAGTTTCTACACTTAATATTTCCAAGATGGCGGCCAGGCCAATATGGTGGGTGAATAAAAAAAAAGTTTTTAGTTACCATGGCATGTTATACATCAATTTAAAGGTCTTGAAGTGTAGTAAAAGAATATGCAACTTTTACACCTGAAAATTTTAACTAAGTCTTACAGAAACTGGTGATTATCGCCTCACAAACTTACGTGAAGCGCGCCTTTCTTGTTTTTGTTTCAATCTAACTTATTCTATAGAATTTTGGCAGTTTATTATTATCTTGAATTAATAATTAATTAATATCAAATGGGTTAAAGATCCGTGGTTGCGGACGTTTCCCCCAATAAATGGAGGAAATATCCGCAAATCATAATTTTGGTAAAATTGTGCCCCAAATATCTTGAGAAATTTTTGGAGCAATGACAGAGGGGGGATTGTTGGCCAAAATTCACTGGTCATTTAGAAATTATTAAAAGGAACCAAATGCTCAAAATTAGCCCTAAATCACAAAGTGCGGACCTTTGCCCCCACCTACCCTATTTATTCCTTATTAATGTTCTAGGAATATTATTACTACATTGAAAAAAAATAAGGCCATGAATAAAAACTTCTTTACTTGTATTTAATTCTACCCCTCCCTTGACAAAACTAAATATATCTTAAAGCTTTGCTAATTTATGACCTGCTTTATATCTTAAATAAATAAATTTAATTAAACAAACTGATGCACCGGCTAACAAATATTAATAGAAAGCTTAAATGCATACATATGTGACATTCCATATGGATATACAATACACTGTATATTCGTTTTAAAATAACATAATCTTGTATTTTAAGTAGATAATTTGTATTTAAGGTAACTGACAATATGATTATTGTTTCTTCACATACTCAGAAAAACCTAAGGTTTTTTTTAAAGTATGTTTTGAGGCATTGAATTTTATCTTTGACAATAAAATATATATTAAAAAAAAATCACAAAAATAAATGTATCAATTCATTAATTACAAGGAAACATAAAATTAACTAATGTGTGTTGTATTATTTTAAATTCTCTTACTAAAAACTAAATATTATATATTTCACCACTTAAGCAATAGGATTAAATTTAGGGACTTAATTGGTGGTTGACCAATAAAAAAACCAATCTTTGGCCTTACTGCTTATAATTCCAAAGAGTTGATTATTGGGGAAAAAATGAAATTACAACAACGAGAGCATTTTACGGTGTATGGTGTAGCCTTCACAAGTGTTTATAATTTTGTGGGGGGATTATAGCTTTTGCGCTTTAACTTATACATTATAAAAGATTAGTTTAACTTTTAACAGGCTAACTAATCATCAAAAGCAACATATAATTGACTCATTTTAATCCTAAATCCATATTCATGAAGAAATCAATTCCGAGGCACTGAAGAGTTTTGAGAAAAGTTTTAGAAAACTAAATATGGTAGAATCTTGCTAATCTAGATTAAAAGGAATCAGTTTTAAAATGTCTGTAAAACTAAATTTATCTGGTTAAAACTATTAAAATCATTGTATTTATCATAAAAATTACTGTTTAGTCTTAACATAGGTCCTTTTAACTTACCATCTTATTGATATAAATTCAAAGTTTATTGAAAGTACATTAAAATTATTTTGGTCCGTATGGACAAACCGGATGTCTGGATTATCGAGCATTTTATAGGATATGATATCACTGTGCTGTGTAATTTATGTAATTTTTTATTTTTTCTGACTAATAATTTAAGCAAAGTTGGTTGTCAGTTGCATATAAAATGTATGTTAATATTAATCCTTATTTCGTGGTTTGTGTTTAATGAAATGGTTATTGTTCAAAGATATTTGTAATTTTTAAAATTTAACAAGTATTAAGGACAGGAGGAAGGACAGAAGTGTCAACCTTTTAATAAGTAATTCAATTAAAAACAATTGTTATATTACTCATATCGGGAGTGAGTGAAGGGGAAATATGAGGCTAGCTTAAATAACCATAAATATTCCTTATCTGTCTGTTTGTCTTGTTTATTGTCGCTAAAAGCCAGCTTTTTTCTATTATTTGGGGTTTTATAACCATTGAGTAAAATCTTATTGCAATATAAAAACTGTCAATAAACACTCATGCATCAATTGAATTTCGCTGATAACACTTTTAACTTCCCTAGTTGAAAAATAAACAAATTAAGTAAGGGCACATAACATGATCTGTAGAGATAGCAATAATATATTATATATCTCATAATTTATACTATAAAACTAAATAATTTTACCCATATTACTTAAGTAGTGAAATATAGTTTAAAAATCAAACAAATAATAAAATATATTTCACCAATAACATAAGAACTTTTGTTTTTATTAGCTTCTATACAATTTTAAATAAATATATGTATACATTTTTTTTAAAAAGTAAAAAATTATAAAATTGTTATTTACCTAAAATAAATAGATATAAAAATAAAGAAATAAAATCATAACAAGAATAAGGTAGAAAAAAAACAAAAACAAATAGCACTAAAATTAGCAAGATTTTTTTTAGACATCATAATCACAGAAATTATTTCTTTTTTGTCGATTTCACATTTAATTAATTATTCTATTCAGCCCTATAATCGTAAAAGAGGCTAGCAATTTATTAACTTGTGTTTGAATGAGGATTTTTTGTGTACACTCATTAATATTAGACATTATATTCTTTAATAAGGTTTATAAAATAAAACCTTAAGCTTTAAAGAGAGGATAGCAAACTGCCAGCTGTTACATATTTCCCATGTTTTACCTTAGCTTTTGCTAGATGTAAAAGAGGAACTCCAAAATTGAAAGGTAAAATGCTTCCTAAACTTGACTCTTATTTAAAAAAGAACTAATTTGTGACAATAAAGTCAAGTTTCCCTTAACAGATATCACTAATATGATAATAGCATAAAACAGATATATTTTTTTCAATCTTTTAACTAAAACATATAAAAAAATAAAATATTTGCTAAAATAAAATTAGCAACAAACCGTATATAAAATTACCGCATAATTAACGACAATTAAAACATATTCATACACAACCAACAGTATTGTATCGTAGTACATGGTTAGCCTCTTTACTTTGAAGTTTTTTTTCTACCTATATTATTAATATGTATATTCAAATAAATATAAAATCATTTTTATAAATTTAAAGCTATTTAGCATTAATAATAATTGATTTTTTTATAAGAGTTAGAGTACGGTTAAACTTCAGGTAGAGGTGGAGGTGCGACCTGCCACACTATAAGATAGCATGGCTCACACCGTAGCTGTCCTTCATTATCTACTTCCTCATCATCACCTGCAAATATTTCATAAACAACTATCTTATTTAAAACATTTATTTAATGAATATCATTTATTCAGTAATACTGTGTATTATTTACTGAGTATGTAAGTCTGGAAAAATGGTCAGTTATAGAGTATCATGTTAGGAGTTGTGGAATACAAAAAGCCAATCTTCCAATTCACATCACTTGTTATACAAAGTTGTTAATAAGATCATTTTATATGAATACCTTTAAATTACGTATTATGCATAATAAGTATAAGAATGATTCATAAACTATGCAAACCCATGTCAATGCCATAACATATTAAGGAGTGAATCATTCATAGTAAGCCTAATATGGCCTTTAGATCAAATATTGTGGTTTTGGCTTCTCAACAACACATTAGTGAATAAGGCTAGTTTGAAACCTAGAATCACTTCAATAGAGAAGACAGTTATTCTGCTGTCTAAAGACAGGCAGATGTATCTCCAATTTTGGCATTTTGAAGTTATCTTTTTAAAAATTCAATTTTTAAGTTTTTGGTAGTATTCATACTACAGAGAGTTTAAATGTTAATTTATATCAAATTATAATTGTTATTAACTCTGGGAGATAGACAGAGAAAAATAGACTCCAGCACTAGGACTTAAACCACGGGCCTCTACATTTCCAGTGTAATAATTCCAATGTAGAGGCCTGTGGTTCAAATCCCGGCGCTGGAGTCTATTTTTCTCTGTCTGTCTCCCAGTGTTAATAAAACATAATTATAATTTGATTTGTTATCTTTTTTTATCTATCAACTCAAATGCCTAAAAATATTAGTTATATACACCGATAATCTTAGTTTATTTTAGCAGTACAAGGAAATGAAAATCTCAACTCCTAAACTGTCGCAAATATCACATATTAGGATGATGCTACAGTTAGTGACACCTCAATACTGGCTGTGTAAATGAGACTACTTTTGGCATAGGCTATATAGTTTAAATAAAGCCTTTGGACCTCAGATTGATCAATGGCATGCCCTTATGAACACCTGCTTTGGGACTAATCATACCGGTCATCAAGTCAACGCAGATACCTGCCTAAATAAAACCTTTGGAAGCCCTCTTTTGTCAGCATATTTTACTGGTCTGTGTAGTCTGATATAATTTTGCACAGTTTGTGGCCCATGTTATGCCTAACTATAACATTATATTTTAATGTTAAAACAGTTCAGGAATAAACATTAATATTCATAAAACATCAAGCTTCACAACAAAATAAAATCTATGAAATGTTGCATTTCTTTCTTGTCTTGAACACAAATGTACAACACTACAGTGAATGCATGCTCCGCAATAACAAAAGGCATTCTAATACAAGTATGAGTCAAGCCATGCAATTAAAATATTCAAACAAAACAATGAAATTAAGTGAATAATAAACAAATAACTGGTTAGTAACATTAATTTTATTTAACTCAATGCAAGAAAACCAAGCCATTTAATAATTTTAACAAAAAAGCGTTAAACACATAAAAAGACATCATGCAGGCAAATATTGGTCACCACATGGAGGAAAATGTTTAATATTCTTTTCTTTATTCACCCAAATATATAATGTGAAATTATATTAATTTAATAATTAAAACTTGATTGTTAAAATAAGTAGAAGATACATCTGCATTTGAACATATTTAATAAGTATATAATGCAAAATTATTTCCATGTAACATTCAGAGTTAATATTGCTATTAAAAGTAAACAAATATATCTAAATCCAATAAATTAATAAGAATGCATTTAAAAAATAAATAAAGACAGTTTTGCATTAAAAAAGAAAAATTGTTAAAACATTTACCCATGAACATATCTTACAGAAATAAAAATAAATATCAAGAAAATATTAAATGCTTTTTTTAAGTTAACTGAAAGTTCCGAAAGAGAATTTAAACTATAAAAATATTAAAGTACCAGGTAAGGAAGAAGGAAGCATTCCTTTTCCGATATAAGCCAAGGCAGGGTTGGCTCTCTTAAGCTTTATCAACTTAGTATGAATGCTGTATGCTGCAAATTAAATTAAATAGATTTTCTGCAAAACACTTCAGTAAATCCCAGATACAGTTTAAAACTATTAATAATTTTCAATAACCATTTGTATTTGTAAAGCATAATAACAAATGTTGATTGAAAAACTTAAATCCAATAATCTCTTAACTTCTTTTTTTTGTGCTTTAGTTCTTACATAATAGATACTATCAGCTATTTTCACATCCATCAATGTGCTAATTAATGTAGAATATGTCTCACCTTTTTGGAATTTGAAGCATCAATTTTCTTTGATTTGATAATAGATTACCCTATATGTCTGAGCCATACTGGTCATAATCAACTAAACGATAAAATACCATAACGAAACTGGGGGATTATACAGGTCAAATGCAATAAAAAATTTCAAGTAAGCTTATGCTTATTTATTTCTGTTTTTAGCCTTTTACAAAAAAAATCATATCTCAAAAATAAAATGAGATAGAGAAATTGGACACAGGAAAATATTAAAGACCATAAAAAACCTTGCAGAATCACTTATTGATTTTCAAATTAACAGTCGCTAAGCATTTTATGTCCCATTACTTTTAAAATTTTTGATTATTTTTTTTTTTTAATTTTTTTTTTGGATTCCAGTGCCCTCTACTCTTAATTAAGGGATGCTAAAAGAGTAGCGAATTAGGAAAAACGTCTGCATCTTAAAAAGCTTTTGAGTGGGTAATTAAAGAGTATTCGTCCAAAAAAATTTACAAATTCTACTCTTCTTACCATAAAACACCTTGTAGCAAACCTTGTTGAGAATAAAATTTTTCCTACCTCTGTACAACAAACCTCTGATTACTTTTTTAGACAGTCTATTAAGATTACCTCCATCATCGCTCTAAAAATTCCTTTGAGGATTTTGATATACAGAGCTAGAATTGGTCTGAATTTGGATTCTCTATTAATTTGATTGTATAATGTTTTCAAAGATTATAAACTAGGCTAAACTATTTAATAGTTATTTCACTCATACCATCACCACTTATTACACAAAGTTGTAATTTTAAATCCTGTTTTTTCTTTTTTTACCTAAGCTTAACTTATAGTTTTGTAGTTAAAAATTAATTTTAATAACTTCAATAAAATACAAGGTTAAATATTGTATATAAATTCAATAGTTATTAGAAAAGCTAATGAAAAATATATTTTTTAACTGTAATTTTTATGTAAGAAGTAGTGAATACAGATAAGCCCATTTATAAACATGGAATATATATAATGCTACAAAAGCATAAAATAGGTAATTATGAAAAAGGGAATATTATTAAAGTTAACATGAAATAAAAAAAAAACATTTCAGATTTGATAAACTTATGGTGTGAGGTTTTGATAAACTAATCCTTAACAAAATTCCATTAGTTTATTGTTAAACCATATAACAAAATTATCAATGTAATTTATCACTGTCTAATCTTATAAACTGGTTACATGTATTCTTTGATGTAAACAACTTCCCTTTGCCTTAATTACCTTAAAATATTGCAAACATTTAATTATCTTCCTTAAAAACAAAAAGTNACCAGATGTGTTGGTGATTAGGTTTAGACCTAGTAGCAGTAGTCTAGTATTTCCTACTAGAACGGGTAGGACGAACCACTTGTTCCAACCTTGCAATTAGGCCATCACTTAGGCCCTTTTCTCCCTGTGGTAGAGAAATCCAGCCACTTCACACATCATACATTTGTAGATTGTACTGCCGAAGCGAGTATAATGTGATCAATAGTGAGCCATATAAATCAGAGCGTCACGGCGAGGAATCGAACCCTATCTCGTTTCACTCATGATTCAGTGATGGCCGAGCAGACGTGTTTAACCCACACGGCCACGCTGGCTCTCAGGTTTAGACCTAAGTTTCAGGCTAGTTGTGAGTCTAATCACTCAGCTAACTAACCCTGATATGTTATAGTGTATCTTAAGATTTAGATTATTCTCTTTAACTTATGTTTATTAAAAAAGAAGACTTAGCCCTTTATATTCCAGAAACATGTTTTGTAGGTAAACAAGGTATTATTGCACTATAAAATATTTTTATTTATTTTAGTTTGTTATAAATAATTTTATTGGATTATATAGATCAAATAAACTGATGCCAGATTAATATTACTAAGGTGCTTATTAACATACTTTGTGGTTTCAATTTTTATTTTTTTAAAATGCTTTAATGTGAGATTAGTTTCGATGAGATTCAAAAGAATAATTTAAATTAGTGAGATATATTAAGACACAAGATGAGATAATAATAAAATAAAATGAGATAATATAAAATTAGTAATAACTAATAATTTAGTGATCTGAAATTAGAATTGAGATAGTTTTAAATAAGGGTGAACTTGGTACGTAGGCTTTCGCGGGTAGACTCGTAATAAACAGCTTGGTTTTCCGGTGGAATCCGCGTCTCGAAGGGGATGAAGTCCAGGGGACTTCATCCTTCGAGACGCGGATTCCACCGGAAAACCAAGCTGTTTATTAAGGGTGAACTTGTTGATTTTGAGAGAGAAAGAAAAGTTATAAAGGATTTACGTTGTAAACATTAAAATTCTTCTGCAATTCACTTCCCGGAATACTTTACCTGAAATTTTGCCCAAAATCTAGGGATCCTACCAATGTCTTCATAAAAATAAAAGGCCAACTTATTTTTTATAAATTATAATAAAACGCCTTTTTTTAGTGGTAATGGGTAAATAGACTATCAACTCAGTGAATGACTACAGAAATATAGCAAAAAAAAAATTTGCACTGTATTAAATTAATTAATTTGAACTACATAATGAATGCACCTGGCCTAATTAGTAAAGAAATAATTGGCGTTTTCTTTTTTTCTTTAGTTGTTGCTTAAAAATTAAAAGAAAAGCTTTTTTTTTATCATTGAAGCGAACGACTTGCAGTAAATATATATTGAATATTGATGAAATTATTACCTATATTTATAAAAATTAATGTTTGTCTGTCTATCTGTCTGTCTCTTATGCCTGCCTAAACCGTTCATCCGATTGCGATGAAACTTGGGGGAATGGTTGGACACATGTCTCGGAAGGTTGATAACTTTTATGCTGAAGTACCCGGGCTGCACCGGGTACTTCAGCTAATATTTAATATAAATGAAAGCAACAACATAGGAAGGGAAGGGACAAATTGTTTGATCTAATTTCAATGGTTATGTAGATGACCTGGAAATCAAAAAGGTTATTTTAAGAATTGTGTAATTAGAATCGTAAGAAACATTGCAATAATACTGCTTACGTAAAGTTATAATTTTAAACTAATTTCACTAAGGAATAAAAGGTTCAGTAAACAATTACTTTGTACGGATGATACATTTACTTGTACATTTATCTTTACATTATTGCAAATATAATTTTATATTTTCTACTTTTTAAGTAACTGAAAACAGTTTTATATTACATCTCTTTCATGAAGTAGAATAATGATTGAGATGATATCAAACTTTGTTAATAATTTGTGAGTTAATTCACCTTGACCAAACCTAGTGACAAAACTCCAACAACAACAAAACAACATGTAAACCCTAACAAACAATAACAAACAAAATCTCCCAACTACATTTAACATAAAACAAAAAACAATTCTGTACGATGGACTTTATAAAATAAAAAATCCTATTTTTTACTACTTGACAACTACATTAGCAAACATGAAAGATCAATGAGTACATAATACAATTTAAAAAAATAAATATTATTAAAGTGCAAAATGGAATGCTCTATTTTATTTTATTTAAAACTAAATCATGCGAGTTAAGCTGAAATTACATACCAACTCTGAAGTCAACATAACCTTCACCACCTGACATGACCAACATAGATGCAGGTCTTTCAGCATTATCAATGACTGGAGCTGAGCTTACTCCTCCACTTCCTACCATTAAAAAAAAACATTTATGTTTAATAGAAAAATAATTAACAATACTAATAATAAATCAACATAATAAGAAATTTTAAAAAATCCCTCACTGAATATAAATGTAATAGTGTAGCAGTCTTTTCTACACTTGTAAGTAAGGTGTCTAATTTAATTTGTCCGACTTAATATGTCTGGCTAACCAGAATTTTTAGATTGCTTAAGAGGGAACTTTAAGAATTTTCGGATAATATAACTTGAGGGGGGAGTATTACCTTATAAGAAAGGTTGAAGTCAACATCTTTTTGGTTCCTCAAAATTTGAGGGGGTGGATCCAAATTTTTGTTAAGTATATACAAGTTAATCTTAAGGTAAGATTCAAAAACAAGTTTCATATAAGAAGTTAAAGTTCCAACAAGAAGTTTCATGTATTACCATTCAACTGTTATTCAGAATAGAGTCATAGAAACAAATCTTTGGAAGTCATAATTTCCTAATTGTTTTGAGAGCTTTAAAACTCTGTCATTGCCTCCTCATACCCTTATACTAAAATTAACAATACACATATAGTTTTAATGTAATTTTTCTCTTTTTTTACCATTGGTGACCATACCTGGAACTGCCACAAAAAATTTCACGGAGTCCCTGTGACCATGGAAGGAAAGCTGAGCATGTTGCATTGAGCAGTATGGTACAAAAGTTGCCGGAGTAATCTGACTGGAATCAGGATCAGCATATACTTTAACACCACTGTTACCTATAATTATAAAATAATAAGTAAGCAAAGATAATTATCCCTTAACATTAATAATTCATATTTTGTAATTTTACATTAATTTTCATGAGTTTAAATGCCTACTAATTAAATAACTTTTTATAAAATAAGCATTATTTTTCAAATTAAAAACAGGGTCTTACTGTCAGAGAGTGGTACTGATATGATAACACCATTTCCTGTTCCAATCCATAACCTTGAGCAAGCAATCAGTAAAGAAGTTATCCTTGCAAACGAGAAGCCCAGCTTACCCGTGCCTGTGGGAAAAAAATTACAATTTTATTTAATCAATTTTTTACTTAAACTTGATTAGACTGTTTTCTGGGGGGGGGGGGGATAAGACTAATAATATTATTAATTAATTTACTTTCAATGCTACTGTAAAAGATAAAATTAAAATAAAACATATACCTTCTATTTTATTCATGTGTGTATTTTATGAGTATATATTGGGGAATAATTTAGATTATAAGTACCTATTTAATGAAAATAAATTTGTGAATTAATAATAAATAAATGAAAGAGATTAAGCAAAATAAAAAGTAATGGGCAAAACAACAAAGAGCATCTAAGTGCATAGTGTTATAAACAGCTTGGGTTTTCAGTGAAATCCTTGTCACGAAGGATTTGAATTCCTATGTTTCACTTCCACTTCTGGAAGCATCTTCAGGGTTGTGGTGCATCGTGATGTTGACTCGAAGCAAGCACAAGATGAACTGACAACTGGAGTCTGAACTGGACAGGGGTCCAGAAAACCAGTATAAATACGCTGATCTTCTCTCCAGTCGTTAGTTCATCTTGTGTTTGCTTTGAATCAACATCACGATGCACCACAACCGTGAAGATGCTTCCAGTGAAACGACGGACTTCAAATCCTTCGTGATGCAGATTTCACCGGAAACTCAAGCTGTTTACAAAGACCATCTAGTTTTATTTTTTGTGCTGAAAGACTCTTTTCCTTAATTAATGTCATTAATAACTACTTAAGGTAGCTTAGGTCAGACTCGTGTTTTTAGGTCTATCTACAGTATTTTAATAAATATAATTATTTTGTGACACTAATAATAATACACACTAATAATTATTATTGTGTTATTTTGTTTTAGTGTGGTTGGCCAAATTATAAGAGGGAAAAAATAAATATACTAGGAAGTCAACCTGAGGTTATCCAGCCTAGTTGGCCCTAGCTTCAAGACATCAAAATCTAGAGCTGTCATTGGCTTCCAAACCCAATTTTTTTAATTTCCTACACTGTCACAAAACATTACTTTTTATCTTCAGCTAATTATTTGTATTCCATTGACACAAATTTGGGTCCACTTTGGCCGGCCTTGTTGTTACGTAATTTTAACCAGAACCTCAATTGTCTGCCCCATTTATCAATTAAAACTTTTTTTTTTAGCATGATATTTAATAACATCCTAGGCAAAGAGTGCCAATAAATAATTTGTGGAACATGAGTTAGATAGAAACGAAGAGAAAAGCATTTCACAACTGAATAAGAGCAAAATATTTAAGCATAAGACTTAATGGTATGAGATGAAAATGAAAAATTAATGAGAAATTAAAAAAAGAAAAAAAAGTAAAAAGTGTTAAATGAGTTGAATTCTTTGGTAGATTAACAAATTGGGAGAAGAAGATGAGGGCGCTTGAAAATTACACCTGTAACGGGTTTAAAAGGTGAAGATTTAACTGAATTTTTATGACCTGAACAAAATATTGAAAAACCTACATTGGTAATAAAGTATTGAAGTGGGCTGCATGGCTACTACTAAGTATACTAAAGTAAAAAAGTAAATAAATTACTGCTAATGATTGTCATAAATTATTTAATTTTTTTAAACTACCGCAGAAACTCCCATATCCGTCATCTCGGGACCGGAGCATGGTCGAAAAGCAAATATGTCAGAGTAAAAGTTAAAACTCTATTATTAAAAATCAATTTACGTACTCTATTCTTTATATATAAGAATTTTCATACTAATCCTGTAAAGGAATACGCTTAAAAGTCTGTCAGACCCTTTCCCCAATCTTTAATTGTTGTTACACCAACTGCTATCTCTGAAGCTAGTTTTAAAACAGACTCACCTTTGTCAAGCCAAACATCTAACTTCTACAGTAATGAACAGAAAACATGTTTTTGTTTCAGTTGAGCCGCCATATTCACTAAAAATATAGCGTAACACTGGTGGTTGGAATGACACGCACGATAATAAGAAACAAAGTCTGGCGATTAGAAGAAGTGCGATAACAAAGACCCGAATAGCTACTTTTATTGCTTTAAAGGTAATATTCTGATAAGAACAAAGTATGGTAGTCATATATATATATATATTTTTTTTAATCTTGGTCTAACTTCAATTATAAATGAGTGTAGTTGGGGGGGGGGGGAGAC
>KZ651167.1:646763-680855 GCA_001010745.2 Gerris buenoi | reverse complement strand
CTTTGAATGAACTCCCGGAAATATCATCGCCCTAATATAAGGCATTAGCATGAATTATTTCGAAATTTTAGCACCAGCCAATCTATAGTGGTTGGGGGGGGGAATTTTTTTTTTTGTACATTTTGATTTTTTCCCCCTATAAGAAATGCAAAATTTAAAAAAGCATATATATGTATTTGTGTTCTACTCTTCAGCAGCTTTCATTTGATACCCCACTCAAAAATTTAAAAAAATGTAAATTTTAGAGTTTACCACATTTTTTTTAATTGCGCATGCGCAAATATAATTATGGAAACCCTAAAAAGCATAGTGAAGTACTAGCATACAAGTACTTGTTAGGGGTTCGTAAGTTATTAAGCATATACTTCATTATATTCTGAAAAAAAGAAATATTATTTCCCCCGTCCCGCCCTATATAAAATTTAAAAAAATATAAACAAGGTGTAGAATAAGGGTCCCTGGTTCAATCCTCTGGGGGGGGGGGATCACTATGTTTTTTATCGGTAATAATGAAAAGGTAAATTAAATTTGTCACAAATTTTCATCGCCCCACCATAAGGTATTAGCATGAATTATTTAAAAATTTCAGAACTAGCTGTTATAGGGTGATTGGGAGGGGGGATTTTTTTGGGATGAAATTTTGGTGCTAAAACCGCACTATTGGCGTTTAAAAACAATACTCATAAAATGTTATATAAGCTTGTAATCTACTCTTCAGGAGCTTTCATTTGATAACCTTCTCATGTTTTTTTTTTTTTTTTAAATGAGCTTAGCTCATTTTTGCACATTGCACAAGTGCATATTAAATGTTTAGCTTCTCTATACGCTAGTATTTCAAATTTCAAGTCTCTAGCATGAACAGTGTGGAGGATATGAACCAAAGTAAAAAGGACTGACATTCACATAACCCTCGGCATAAGGGTTTCAAGGATGATATACCAAACCCTAAAATTAAGTAAATTATTTTAGTAAATGTAAGCTATGTTTGTAAGGTGTATTGAAAACGATCTCAATACAGTTACTGATTTCAATTGATGTCTGCTTACACGACTGTATTGAGTTGTTATTTGAAAATATTTGTTCATTAAAAAATAGCTGATAATGGTGATGGCTGTTAAAGTCAATATATCAGGTGTCAGGTTACCCTGGAGAGAAACATAAAACTTTGCTACAGTGAGATTTACTAAATTTTTGACTTTTGACAGCGTGGGAAAATCTGTCAGGAGCCTATGTGAAGTCAGGATTTTGAATTTTAGAAGGTTGGGCCAACTAGGCAAACAAAAATGTCATCGGCCCCGTACTCAATGTCATACAAATGTCATCGGCCCTCCTACAGGCCAAGTAGCATTATTTTTTTCATAATTTAGGTTGTCCAATCTGAGTGTCAAAAGTACCAGACTTTTGTATCGACCTTAAAATAAACTAGATTAAAAAGGGTGTGTTAACATGTACTATATTCAGATCGTTTTCAATAAACCATGTAAACATAGCTTTTAAATTGTAGAGCAATTTAAAAATTAAAAAAAAAAGACTAAATAAAACTCCAATTAAAATGACCATAACATTTTCATTAGTTTTTGACAATTATTTAAGCTGATCAATCTAAAGGTGCACCTCACATTTATGTCAGACAGAAATCTCGGTAGTGTAAACACCGAAAAATTTATGTCTGAGATTTATGTTTCTACTCTCAGCTATAAGTGTCGACACTTCTATAATAACAGATGTAAACACCGATTATTATATTTTTCGTACATTTATTGCAAATTTAAGCATTGGGAGAAGTGTCAGACATAGCTCCAACATAAATCTCAAGCAATTTCTCTCAGATGTAAACACTCAAAGCAATTTCTGTCTGACACGTGACATTTATTGCCGGAGAGAAGTGTCAGGTGTAAACGCACCTTAACTCTTTGTGTTTGATTTAAGAAGTTAAAGTCTAAACTAACCTTTAGATCCTTTTCTAACTGTTCTACAGGTCCAAGTGAAGAAGGATTATGATTATCATTACTATTAGGTTGTGAGTCATCATCATTTGAATAGAAAACACTAGCTCCCACAATACTACCTCCATCTCGTGTCTTTCCTCCGGTAAGATTTACAGCAGCTGCACACCACATCTAAAAATAAATAAAAAGTTTTAAAAATGTGAATTACAGTAGAACCTTGAAGTGTCTCAAGGGGATTAGGGAAACAGTCTTGTTATCGAGGTGCTCTTTTTGTTGAGGGTCGTGATATCAAGGTTATTTTGGCTATCAGTCGTGTTATAGAGGTTAATAGAATGTTAGGAGTGGGGTGAGGTGGGGTTTTCAAGTCTACCCCCTATATAGAGTTGTGTTATAGAGGTTGATTTCTCAAAACGACTTGTTATAGAGGTTCTTAGTTACGTTGTGAATTGGAAAAAAATCCGTGTTATTGAGGTTGTTTGGATAATAATAGTCTTGTTATAGAGGTTAATTTAACATTATGTGTACATTCAATTTTTAAATTTTTGGTAGTTTTATTACTACGGAAAGATTAAATTTTAAATAATCCAAATTACAATTATCATGCCATTATGTGTAATGGCAATCTCAAGGGGATTTGAAAATTGCACTTGTAATTGAGGTTTTTGTGTTATTCAGGGTCGTGTAAGAGAGGTTCTACTGTAGTTGATTTCAAATTGTGTTAAGTAAAATTTTACTTGAGACAAGACTTTATAGTTTTCATAACTTCTTATCAATAAATAAATCAAATATTGATTTATAAAGTAAATTTACCTTCATTGAATCATCTTTTTCCATGAGTGGGCGACAATAGACTGGTACAGGTACCGGTACATGGTTAGAAGGAGGTGGGTGTTTTGGAGGAGGCCTGGGTGCTGGGGCGGCTGGTAAGGACCAACCATAGGCTTGAAGACGTCCATCTTCTCTTCTTCCAACATGAGCTCGTACACATCTCAACTCTTCCTTACCCCTGTACACATACAAAGCCACATGCTCCTCTTTAGAACCATTAGGTTATGGAAATCCACATCTTTTTTTATTGTCTTTCTTGTATTAGTGTGATTTTACACAATTTATTTACTTACATTTTAAGTGAACCTTTTCTTCGACATAATATTTTAACGTATATTACTGAATTGTTTAAGAAAAGCTTTTCAAGCATTCAACGAATTTCCCCCAGTACATAATTTTCAATGAAAATTCCTGAATGAATAAATTTTGGTGATTGTTAAAATTTTCAAAATGTTGACAGTAGATTTCTGTGTACATCGCTGATTAAGTGTGACTCATATATGACTCAAGAGTAATTTTAACACCACCATGAAATTTCTCATTTTCAGCATGACAGAATTTCTCATGCCCATCACTACAGTCACTCATTGCTTGAGCTCTAGTGAAAAACTAATCAGTTAGCTTTTTCAAAGCTAGTTAAAAATGGGACAGAAATGATTAAATGCTCAATTTGTAATCAAGGAGCAGTTTGAATGCTACTATATTACAGCTGGATAGAATGAGCCATTACGTTGAATCTAAAAGGAATACCTATTATGTACTTAAAAAAACATATCCAGGCCAGTTACGCACAGGAAGATGTACATCTTTGGAGACAGTAACTTTTTTTGTGTGACACCAAAGACTAAAATGTATAGATTTCACACAAAGAGCTGGAAACATCTCTATAGCAAGAGAAGTGCCCCCAGCTCCGAAGGTACGGGAGCTGAGTGGGGAGACATGACTCATTCATCAAAATGTTGGCTACCAGTAGAAACCTTTCAAACATGGCAACTAAACTACTCCTTCTCTTAAGCTCGTTTTCTTTCACATTTCCTTTTTGTAGACAAATAAGTCTCCAGAGACTTACAAATCCCACTGTCAAACAGGCCTAATACTATTTCATAAAAATGTATTTTTATTGGGAAAGATTTTTATATATGATAATTAAATTAATTATAGACTTAACCATAAGGAAGACATCACTTTTAGAGGTAGATTAAGAACATTTAATACTCCTAGTAAAACATAAACCTGTAATGTAGGCTTACTTACTTATTGATGTATTTCTGTTGAGAATATAAAAATGTTTTTATTTTTTTACCTTCTGTAAAAAACCAAATGGATGACTCCACATTCTTCATTTGCTTCCTCTTATGACAAGGAGAGCCCTGGAGATTTTATAGTTCTCATTAATATAAATAGTAAAAAGTTTTACTGTTCATTTATAAAGTTGATAAATTTAAGCGAAAAGCTAATTTTTAACATTTTTTTTTTTTTTTTTTTTTTTTTTAAATATTGATGCCAATTTAAAAAAAAAAAAAAATAATAATATCGACACCTTAATATGATTTGTGCAAGATATATACCACCAGCAATCTACTAATCCTCGAATATATATTTGGTAAGCCAGGTTTAATCTTAAATTTGAATTTAGGCTACAATAGATTTTTGGTATTCTCGTGGGTGCTTTTATTCTGAACTGTAGCTTCATCATTGTCTTGTCTCGCCTTCTTTCCAACCAACTCCGTATACAGCAATGAATGCCTAACAAGCAGATCTCAGACTAAACAAGATTAATGTAGTTCCTGTGTTCAAATATTTATTTTTATTTCAGAAAAAGAGCTTTTTCAGACTCATAAGTGTGAGAACAAGTGTTATAATACAGTACAATTCAGGAAAGAAGACATGCATTGACAGCGCAGGAAAGTTTTACAAATTGGGGGGGGGGGGAGCCAATGAGTGCTCGAGATTTTGGCGGGCAATAGATTGAGCCAACTGGGAAAAAATAAAAATCTCTAGTGGAGGGGCGTGGCCTTGGATAACCGTTTAAAACAGACCTAGTGGCTTTATTTTTACCCTCACATAGGTTGGCTAATCTGAGTGTCATCTGATTCCCCATGCTGTCAACGCATGTCTTCTTTCCTGAATTGTACTGTAAATTGCTACAAAATAGCACTGCACATAAAACATTGAGGCACATTACCAGTTTGTAAATTAGTTTAAAAACATAACAATCCAAGCAACAAAACAATCACAATAACAGCCATCAAAAGATCTTTGTGTGATCATTACCAAATTAAATAAAGTGTCAAGATTAAAGATTTATTTAATTTTTGAAACACCTTCAAATAAGATTATCTGAGTTACTTATTTCATGCTTTTTTAACAAAAAGATTTGTTTTATTTTGAAAACATTTTTCCGAAACTAAAAAAAAAATAAGCAAAATGATCTTAAATCTGGTACTAGATATAACCCACAACTAATAAATTGTAATTTAAAGATGTAGCCACCTAGATGTTTAAACTAGATCAAATTTTTTGTCAACTTTAATATATATAAAAGAGAAATGTAAAATGATTTCTTTGTGATATGCTCCAATATAGAATGGATTTTAAGTCTTTTTTACTTAAAAATAATAAAGCAGATATGAAAACTACATAACAAAAAAAGTGAATGAGTAGCAAGTGTGTGGAAGAGGCTTAAAGTTGTAAATATCTCATATCCAAGAGACACATATTTGTTTACTTATCAAATAACTCAGTACTAATTGAATTTTTTCTAACTTATTTTTGCAAATTAGTAATTGAAAAAGGATATATTTTCTTCCAGAAGACATACATTTTATTATCAGGCCTTTTTACTGATTAATTTGATTCACTCAATAATTGGAATTGAATTTCCTTTTTTTATTCTAAAATTCTTTAATCAAAAGGCCATTTCTTCTCATTTTAAGTATACAATAATGTGTATTACTATTTTAATAAACATCCAGACTTGGTTTAATGTAAATAAGATTAGAAATAAACAGCTTGGTTTTCCAGTGAAATCCGCATCACAGAGGGTTTGCTAATTCTGACGTTTTGCTTCCAATACTGGAAGCATCTTCAGGGTTGTGGTGTATCGTGATGTTGACTCTAAGCACCACAACCCTGAAGATGCTTCCATTAGTGAAAGTCAAATGTCGGACTTCAAACCCTTTGTGTGTCGGATTTCACCGGAAACCCAATCTGTTTATTAAGTTTACTTGCGGAAACCTATGCACCAAGTAAAAATTAGAAATGTCTATTTTGCCGAGACATTTTTGCACTCATATGGTAAAAATAAAGTATTAAAACAAATAAGAGGGCCATTTAAAATTAAATATTGATCTTTAACCTACTGAATATTAAATCAGTTATATTAGTGTTTGAACTTGGTTTTAGGGCGAGACAATATGCCATTTTTATGTGCTGTGTTAATGTGCTATTTTTGTAGGATAAATGTTATCTATTGTTTAGGCCCTCCGCACACGGAGCAACTCAAAACAAACTCAACTGGAAACTCCAGTCATTTTTGAGATGACAGAAAGCAAACCCAGTTTGTAATGAGTTGCTCCGTGTGCGGTGTCCCATTCAATTACACAGGTTGAAACTCATAGTCAACTGGTAGGTGATTTGAGTTTGTAATCAGTTTGTAATGAGTTGCTCCGTGTGCGGTGTCCCATTCAATTACACAGGTTGAAACTCATAGTCAACTCGTTGGCGATTTGAGTTTGTAATCAGTTTGTTTTGAGTTGCTCCGTGTGCAGAGGGCCTTAAATAATTATTCAAGTTAAGTTGACATTATAGAGTACTTATGATGGGATTCAATATAAAAGTATTATTTTTAAACTAAGAAGAAGAAAAAAACAAAACAATTATATTAAGACCCACACTTAATTTAAGATTATTTAATTATTAGAACAATTAATTATAGTTTCATGGTGGATATTATTAAGAAGCATACCATCCACATAACAATAACAATCTGTAATTTTCCAGACATGTATTGTTAATAGTTTCCAGTTGTAGATTCTAATAATACGATTCTAATTATGGTAGCTTTCCAAAATATTTCTCTTTATTTATCTGGACGTCCAAGGTATAGAGAATAAAACCTTTAACAATCACAATTAACTAAAACCCAATAGCCTTAGGGTGCGTTCGGAATCATTAACCAGATTGACCGAGAAGTAACCTGTGTGTCTGGAAAGACCTAAACATCCGACTGACTTTGGTAATAAAACTTTAGTTGATTTAGTGCAGAATTTTTTAACCACTGGAGTGGTTAGGACTGCTTCAAAGGAATCCAGAATAAGGTTAGTTTAACCATAAATGTTAGTTAACCATAAAGTTACCTTTTGTAGCGCTTAATTTAATAGCATTCTTTACTTCACTGTGAAGAGTTTGTGAATTTTTTTTATTTTTTTTTTTTATTTGCTATAACTAAGAAACCTTTGACAATAAAAAATAATAAAGTTTTTAAACACAAGCACTCGCAATAGCTTTACTCACAAACCAAATTCAGTTTATATTCATAACCTGGTCCAACACTGCCTTCTAAAAGTACGTGGGCAGCAAAAATTACTTAAAGCTTTTGAATTTGCTATGAAACTAACCACCTACAAACCGCCGGTCAACCTGGTAAGTGATTCCTAACGCACCTTCTTAGTCAAAATACCTAAAAACCAAAGGTTATCAACCTCTGACAAATCATAACCCAAAATGATTAATCTAAGGAAACAGGGACAATCAAAACAATTGCATTAATAATTAAAAGCATGCTACGGCACTAACATATAATAAATAAAACTTTATTAATTTCATTTATTTTTCCTTTTAAATTTTTTAAAAATAATTCAAAAGTATTACATCGGTTTTAAAATAAATGCTAGATGACTTTTTTCTAAATAAAAATTAAAAAAATATAAATAGACTAAAATCAACATAACAATAATAATAATAACAATCCATTAAAAATATAAATATTAAATCACAAATAAAAACATATTGTGCTAAATTTCATTTTTCATTCGGAGTACTGAATCCATTAATTGTTTTAAATAAATTTGATACAATTTTTTTTGTACATGCAATAATTTACATTGGATAAATTAAGATATAATACAAAANATATATAATAAATATATATATAATTTTAAAAGAGTAAATACATAGAAACTAAATGGAAATTATATACATGTTTCTTGACAAGAGTATTAGATAGAATAAGACTAAATAGAGGGTGAGGAACGGTTGAAGAAGCGTAAAGTCTAAGAAGCGAAAGGCAGGGGGGTCAGGACGTGTCTACCTCCTCTACCTGGGTTTCTGGCTGCTCGCTGGAAGGTGGTAACACTTCTAACTCAGTTTCACCTCCATTCCTGCAAGCAAGGCAGAAACCACTTTTGATTTCGGTCTACTTTTTTGTTGTTGTAAAAATCATTTTAATAATAAATATTAATAAAAAAAAAGGTATTTAATAAGCCATCACCTTGAGGAGGCTCATGAATTAATTCCCTAAATTACCGATAAAGGAGCTTCACTTAGGAATATAATGAATCCTTATAGGCTATCCTTTAAGGTAGCAAATTTAGAACTCTCCTGCCGCAAGTGCATATACCATTGGTGGTGGAATGTGGTGAGTGCTTTTACTAAAAGATGGATCATGCCTGTTATCTAAAAAGTGATTTATTAAGTGAGAAATAGAGAGCTAAGTGATTTTGTGTAATTTATTTTTATGTAAAATATCTCAAAAAAAAGTTTTCAGAGTATCAATTTATTATCGTTAATGGCAGACTCAGATTTCTGTGAAGTGGTGTTTATAGTATACCTGAATGTCACCCATAATCCTAAGGGAGAAACCAAGGGTAAAAAAATTGGGGGTGCCAATATAGTATTAGATCATTACAAAATAAAGGGAGGTGCCTTTTTACACATCTATAATTTACTATTGCTCCAATGAGAGAAGAACAAGTCAAACTATCTGGGTGTCAAAGCCACATTATTGTTGGTGTTTGAACTTTAGATAACAGGAAGAATGCTGTTACTCTCTAAACCTCATCCCTAACTAGAATTGGAGGAGGTAGGCTTGAGATAGCAATAAAAAATCATTTGAAATTAAATAAAATAGACAAATAGATCCAAATATTAATGATACCCACTTTATTGTAATCAATATCATTGCTAAACTAAACATTGAAATTAAATTATGTTAAGAGGTTATTAATTCTGTAACTTAGAAAAAGAAATACCATTTTATTTATTTTATATTTATTTTTTGTTAAATAGAGTGCTAGTTTTAAAATAGAGTTGGTTGTATGTATTAAAAAAACAAAAAAACTTTATTTGCACTGGTTTTAAATTCTTTAAACCATAATAATATTGACAACTTTATCCAGAATTTGAATAAAAAGCAAAGCAACGAGAAACTTAAAATGGTTTAATTCCTTGTCAGGTGGTACTGTAAAGCCATGCATAAACAAAAACACTGCTTAACGACTAACATGTTTGCTACCTTATGCTAGGATATATTGGATGAAGGCCTTTTGCAAAAATTCCCCCATAAAACCCATTGCATAAAACAAAATGGTAACTAAAACCACTCAAACAACTCTTTTGGTACTATAAATCTCTCTAGAACTATGCTCCCTGCAATTAAAAATACCATTCTCATGAGTTAGCTCTTCATTCCTACTATAATTTAATTTGTGTTTTCTCCTTTTGTGAATCTTCCTGTTATCCTAGAAGGAAAGCTTTTTATGGACCAATTCTTAGGGTTCTGCACAACAACTCAAAAAGAGACTCCACTATATTATGATTCAGAATAAATACAAAATAATTTAAAAGACTTCAACAAGTGGTTGTTTACTTATTGTTTTCAATTTTCACCAAAAAAAAAGATTTATTTTTATCAATTTACCATAAACTAGATTTTTCCCGGGAAAACTGCATATGCGGTTAGATTCGTATTTAAATAGACTACATTTTAGAATTTTTAAATTAAAATCATCGGAGCCTTTTTCAAGTCATACTTTCTTCTCATTATGGGGAAATTTCCCCATTTCCCTCAAATTTGGAGCTAGAATTTATTTCTCAATTAGCCTTGGGGTATAGTTTTCTGAAAATGTATGCCAAATTTAGTCAAAATCGACCCAGTAATTTTAAAAGGCTCCACATGTCTACACAGACAACAGACAGAATTTTATTAAAAACTACTTTTTTGGACCTCAGAGGACCACAAAATTTGTAAATCCATCAAAAACTCAAAATTGAATTTTAGTGCCATAATAATACCTACTTTATCTTTATATGAGAGAAAATAGTTTGAAAATATTGAATATAGGTTGAAATATTACTTTGAAAATAGTTAGGCATATGTACTGCAAAAAATCTTTCTTTTTAAATACAGCAGGCAGTGGTATTTGAATAAGAGTGAATACAATGAGGTAGACAAATTTAGTATATGCACATCAGATGGAATGCCCAAGGAATAAGTAGGGATGAGAATCATATAATTACCACTACTTAAGAAATTATAACTTGTAACAAGCTAATGTATGACACTAGAAAAAAGGCCTAACTCTTTTAAAATGTAACAAAATACACATACGTTATACTTTAAATATAAATAAACTATGGTATTACTTATTGATTGTTGAATTAATAATAACAATTAAGCTACTTCTATCCCAGATTTAATAAATATAAATAACATGCATATAAGAACATTAGGTGAATGTTAGATAAAGTTCTAAGTACCCGCAGCACAGTGTATAATAACTTAGAAATGGTTTCTTTTATGAAAATCAAGTATATACACAAAAATGATCATCATATCAAATAATTTTAACATTGAGCTACTTAAACAGAGCTCCAAAATATCTATTTAGGCAGAAATAACCAATGTCATGTAATTAGTAGCAACCCTTTAAACTTTGAACTACAGTCATGCAAAATTTAAGTGAGTGTGCAAATAATAAGAATAAAATAAAACACCAATGATAATAAAATAACAATAAGCTCTGTTAGAGCAAAGCAAATATTTTATTTTTTAAAAAAATATACTAATTGAACTTTTAAGTTCATACGTCAATTTATTATTTTTTATAGAAGTCAGTCACAGTCATACAAAAAATATATAATAATTAACTAGATTAATAAAAACTCTATAATTAAATAATCTCTAATAATCACAACAGAATAAGCAGAAACGCTAAACAATAGCAAGCAAATTATTAGGCACAAATTAGGTGAGACAGTCTTAAGATAAATCACAAATTTTTCAACACAAGCTATTGACTAATCTAATAACAGCTATCTTTAATATCACAGGGACTCAATTCCAGACCCTAAACTAACCCTGGTTGTAATAAAAGGGGTAAATTAGTTGTGGTAAAGTTTTGAATTTGTTTAGAAAACAACATCACAAAAGTTTTATTAAATTTATCAAAACAAAAAGTAATTATTTTTTAATATCACAGCAGTTTAATATTATACCCTTTTAGTGTTACTGGGGAGATTAATCAAAATATAAATTCTCATTAATAGCAAATTATATTACAAATGCTTCAACAAAAGGTATATGTATATTAAAACTGAAATTAGCAATCATTAACACTTCGAATCAATACTAGGTATTTACTGTCTCTGGAAAAAAAAAAAAAAAAAAAAAATGGGAAAGAAGCTGGGTTTAAGTGAATAATACCATCTAAGATTATAAAGTCTACAACGATTTAAAGAGGTATACAAAGAATTAAACATTAATTCACATCCCATAGTAAGAAAAAAATCTCACACCAGGATATAGGCTGGGATTGAGTCAAAAATAAAACAAAATTCTATCACAGCATTACAATACAGAGGTTCCAAATATTATTAATTTCTAATGTAATAATAATAATATAAATCCACTTTTTACCAATGAGTGTGTGTAAAATGTGCAATTAATGTTACAACGATACTTTTGTATTAGTGTAGGAATCAAAATGATAAGCATTCTGAAATGGACAATTGAGATTCACTAACATATGCCTTTGTCTATATTAATAAACTAATATTAAAATTGTAAATTATGTAATAATTACAAATATATATTCAATAGTTAAATGCATTAATATAATAATTTATATGAATAGTACATAATTGTAATTGTCTTGTGTAAATATAATATTAATAATTAATAGGAACTGCTTTTATCCTATGAAAGCCAAAAGATTATAACACCATTACATGTTATGTCAAAGAACATAACATGAAAAGAATATTATTTTTTTTACTTGCATACTATCTATCTAGAGTTAAACTTAGCAAAAATAAAGATAAGAATCCATTTCAAAATGTTAAATCATCAGAGTTAAAAGAAGCGGATATTAATATGGCTAAAATGAGTACTAACATGTCAGAGGCTGGGGTATCGGATATCTCAAGTCCTCTCCTTCTATCGTGCATTGAGCGTTTACGCATGGTGTCAAGAGCTGGACTGAGATGATGTGATTGTGAGTGATAAGCCATAGCTCCGTGGTAGCCCACCCCTCTTCGACTTCCCATCATCTTATCTCCACTCCCTCCACTCGAACTAAACAAACTGCTGAAACTGTAAAAAGAAACAATAATAAAATTAACCACGTTGTTAATCAATCAACAATAAAAAAATAATCTTTATGGTTTAGATAGAACAAGATTTTGTTGAGCTCACGCATATTTAAATAAACTCAAAAATATGTAGAATAGAAAAAATAGTATATTTCCATAGATAAAGTTGTTTACAACTGTTAGTTTGTTCAAAAATATGTAAAGCCACAAGAGTATAGTTTGTTACTTCAAATTTATACAACAGTGATGATTTTAGGAGTTAATATTGATGAATTTATGATCATATTATTTAAAAATGGTATATTAATAGTTAACTTCAATTTTTGGTCAAATTCATGTAATAATTACCAACTGCCCACTGTTAGTTTAATAACATTTAAACTAAAAGTGGCATCAAGACTCTAAATCATGCTTTGCGAAGTGAAATTTTACATGTTCCATAATATCTTCAGGAGTTAATCAAAACATTTTATTTGCCATGGCTAAAGGCAAATAGTTACTTACAAGCCCCATATATTGTTCTTATTCTTCTTATCTATGTTAGGTTCGTGACGAGATGCCCTAATCATTTCAGTGAATCTGACTGCTTCCTGAAGCTCCATATATCTTTCTTTGTACTGGTTCCTCTCCATAAGAACACGTGCCATTTCAACACGAGTAAACCTCTTTCTTTGAGCCATGGGAACATCTTCCTATAATTAAAAAAAAAAAAAACAGAGTTGAAATCCATACTTTCTTTAAAGTAAATATTTATATTGCTCTATAAAAGAAATATATAAATTTGGTACTTGTTATCCATTACTTAACACTTAGGTAACTACACACTTAAAAAAAAAAAAAAAAAAAAAAAAACAAGTAAAAACACAACTTTATCTTTCAGCAACATGTAACACCTCAAAATGTAATGTTTTCTAAGACATTTAACAATAATAGAAATACTTTACCTCATCATCTGATTTGCTAGATTTAGTAGTCTTTTCAAGTTCTTCTCGTGCTTTCTTCAGTTCTTCTTCCAAATCGGAAACTTTGAGCATTAGTCTGGCTTTTACGGCATTTAATGATTTTAATTCTTCTCTAAGAATTTCTTGTTCACTAAAAAGGATAAGGAAATACAATAAGATCATTGAAATTAATTGTAGTTAAAATTAAATATTTCATTAGAGTTAATGGTATCTAGGTTCCATAACTAGATGGTGAGGTAGATACTAGCAGCATACTACAAAGGATAAATAATAAGAGAATAATATATATTGCATATTCAGTAGAACCTCGATAAGAAGTGTCTCAAGGGGATTAGAGAAACATAGAGTCGCGTTATAGAGGTTGATTTCTCGAAATGACTTGTTATAGAGGTTCTTAGTTAAGTTGTGAATTGGAAAAAATCCGTGTTATTGAGGTTGTTTGGATAATAATAGTCGCGTTATAGAGGTTAATTTAACATTATGTGTAACGGCAATCTTAAGGGGATTTGAAAATTGCACTTGTAATTTGGTTTTCGTGTTATTGAGGGTCGTGTAAGCGAGGTTCTACTATAATATAAATATGTTACAGTAATGTAACAATTAGTCGTTTTAGCAAAAGTTGATTCGGTTTAACTAATTGTAACAGATAAAACGTTTATTACATTTGTCAATACACCATTTTATTAACCATTAAAGGCATCCATTCATTCATTTAATTGATAATAGTAAAACCATAATTAAGGCACTAACCTGGTAAGTTCATCCACCTTTATAATCAGATCATCTTTGACAATATTAAGAGCATTTCTGAAAAAAATAAAAAATAAAAAAATAAAAAATAACAACAGCAAAAAAGAAATTATGATTGGGCAAAAAAAGGCTAGATTAAGATGTTTATTTATTTAGAGTGAATTCTTAAGTTTTTAGTAAATTTTAAGTCACAGATAATGGCAATTCCATAACCAATTTCCAGAAAATGGCAATTCCATAACTTATTTCCTGACCCCCCCTCCCCTCTCGGTGTTCACCCAGTACCACTACACAAATAGGTGGCAGCTTATGTGAATGCACGCTTATGCCAATTGTAAGATTTATGGAACGGAAGAAGTGACACACTAACCCTTTGTCGTCCTTTCACAAGTTGTTGAGACCAAGAGTTAGTTAGTTGTTTAGTTAATAAAATAAAATAACTCACTTAGTTTCAAGAAGTTCGTGATTCTCCATTATTAGATTTTCCACTTCTTTTCCCATTCCTAAAAAAACCAAAAAAAAACAATATTAATAAAATTAAATATATAAATGATCAAACTTTAATTAAAAATAAATTAAACTGGATAAACAATTGTAATACAAATACAACGCTTTAAAATTCACAGCAAAAAGGGAGTTGAATGATAAATAGTTGATTTATCCAGTTAAAAAATTACTTATAAAAAAATGAAATTTATTGTAGCAAAAATCTAATAGAATGAAAAATTTAGATATGATTTTCCACAAATTCTAAAATATAAGTTAAATATTTTTGTTTACATTTAAACTTTAACAAAAGATTAAATCAATAGTTAACTGTGTCACTAAAAACTTTAAACTTTAACAAACTAAATAAAGTCAGGGTAGTATGAATTAAGCATTCATTCATATTATTATGTTTAAATGCATATATACATATATAAGAATCAACTATGAATCATATCAACAATGTTTTAGTAACAGTTTTTTTTTTTTTGTAATCACAAAGGCTATTATTTGTAAAAATTAACACATACTGAAGAAATAAATAAATAATTAATTTAAACAAACTCAATAAGAATAATAATAAATAATTTAAAAAATAAATAAGAAAAGTTTAATTACAAGAATTTTCCCTAACAGCTGCTGAAATAAAATGCTGGATTGGTGCATTGTATGTAAATCAATTTAATAAAGATAATAGTATTTACCACTAACACAATATAAATAAATAATACAGTAAATAATCACTGGAATATATATATTTAAAAAATGCAGTAGACTTATAAAGAGCTAAATTAAATTATTTAAAATTTTAAGTTGGTTTAATGTTGTCTTTTATCATCTGAAGTGTTGTAGGCAATTCTAGCTGCTCCCACTACACTCGCCTGCTTCCCTCTTGTGTATGCTATAAGAATTGTTGAAAAAGGTCCAAGAAAAGGGGAGAGGGTCTTGGGAAGTCTACTTTTAAAGATAAAATTGGACCCTCCAGAAGTAGGGCTCCTTACAAAGCCAAATGATATGCATTATTAAATAGATAATATCCCCCTTTTTTTTGTTGCCTTCTTATATGCAATGCAATTCACATCTCTTAAAATAACTTTTTCCACTGTTGTTTTAAATGTACCCACCCTTTTTAAACCAAATAACATAATTTTAATACTAATAACACATGAAAAGATGATAATAAATGAAAATAACTAGACAACATTTTAAAAAAATAACTTTTTTTGTCACAAAATCGAAGCAGACAATACCAAAAAATAACATGGTTAATTAATCATACAACACAGTATAACTAATGAACTTGATTTCTTTAGGTGAAAATAACAACAAGTTGACAAGACACAATCTAAGAAACTTATTAATTAAATTGAAATAATATTTGTCCATTGGTTTACCAATACCAGGGAGTAAACTATTTTAAATGCGATTTTGCAAACTTTGGGGAGTTCAAATCTATTCACATTTTCAACTACAGTAGAGCCTCGATAAGAAGTGTCTCAAGGGGATAAGGGGAACAGTCTTGTTATTGAGGTGCCCTTTTAGTTGAGGGTCGTGTTTAAAGGTTATTTTGGCTATCAGTTGTGTTATCAAGGTTAATGGGCGGGGTTTCAAGTCTAGACTTGTTCAAGGTCGACCCATTCTTGTATAGAGTTGCGTTATAGAGGCTGACTTCTCAAAACGACTTATTATAGAGGTTCTGAGTTATGTTGAGAATTGGCAAAAAAATCCGTGTTATTGAGGTTGTTTGGATAATAATAGTTGCGTTATAGAGGTTAATTTAACATTATGTGCAATGTCAAGGGGATTTGAAAATTGCACTTGTAATTGAGGTTGTCGTGTTATTAAGGGTCGTGTAAGCGAGGTTCTACTGTATAAGTAATTATAGTTAAGATTAGTAGATACAATAGTTTATCTCAGGAACAGAAAAATAAAATTCTTTGAGCTTTACGAATTTTGACATGATACTCCAATATTAACCTGGATAAACCAAAAAATTACTAATGCAAATCTACTTTATTAGGTTTGTTTTTCTTTTAAGTAATTTATAGGGAGTAAAACTAAAGTATAACAACAGAAGAGAAAAAATACTACCCTCTCTCCTATTCAGAAATATAAGGCTGAAAAATTAAGAGTGTAACTGAGGATCCTAACATTGCCTGCTTCAGGGATTGTTTTTCACTTTTAGCAGGAATTATTATCAAATAGTAGTTTAAATAGTGTTATAAATTTTAGCAGGAAAAACAAGAGTGGCTTTTAACTTAATTTTCAAGCCCCCATATAAAATACTTTAAAATTTTAAATTACCAAAAGCTTAAAATCAAATAAAAATAAGCACTAGAGGAGAAAAAAAGGCAGCAACATAAAGATACAGAATTAAAATGGTTTACTCAGTTATTTTGCTTGCCTCAGCCAATAGCAATAAAAAATGCTTGAAATAAAAAATTATTTATTTTTGTTAAATAGAATTAAACAAAATTATTTCAGTATTGCTTTGAAACTAAATCAAATAATAGCCTTTGCATATTCTTGAGAAAATCTCCTCAATTTACATGCTCTTTAAATAAATTAAAGATTAAAAATAAGTAGTCAAAATGAAAATTAAAAGCATTTGTCACCTGAAAATTAACAGCATTCAAAATTTTTTTAAAAAAAATATAAATATATTTTAATATCCCTTTCTTTATTAAGCAAATATGACAGTTTCTCAGATTAAAGACTGATAAACAATTAATACTAAGGTCAAATATACGTATTTGGTTAGGTTACTAAAATTAACTTAAAAGGATTAGGATGGTACAAATCTAAGCAAAAATTCAATCAAATTCAAAATAGGACAAGAATAATTATGGGTATTGAAGACATTAATATAATTATTGAATCTTTAATTATAATCAGTGATTTAGAGGATCAATTTATATTTTATATAAGTTAAAGATTCATTTTCAACCAGTGTATAGCAAAAATAGTACTAGACTGTGAAAATTTGACAAAGACTATTCTTCAATCTAGCTTATTTAGATCCAGTACACATACTAAAAGACAACACCAAAGTTGAGTTAAAATAATAATATTTTAACAAAATTAAATATTTATTTAAAATAAGACTGGATCACAAAAGTATATAAACTAAATAAATAAAAAATATAAATGTAATGGCAAATGATTTTTTTTTTATGATTTTTAAACAAAATAAGATCTTCAGCAGACTTTTTCGGCAACACAATATACTTTTAATTTTCACTTTAACTTAGCATATTTTTATACATATCTAATATAATTATTAATCTTTTTATATAGAAAAAATATTTCCTTACCAAAGAAATTGTCATTAACTGGATGCAGTAAGGGATGAGATGATTATTGTAAAAAAAAAAAGAAAAACAAAATAATACAATATTAGTGAGTTAGATAAGTTAAAATAATAACAGGCAACGCTAAGTTAATTCAAACATTTAAACAGCATTCATTTAGCCAAACCATGATGTATTAGGTAACTTTACACAGTATTTTTTACACAGTATATTAATTTTTAAATTCAAAATTTAGCTTCTTTATTAATATATTTTTGGATTTCATTCCTTCGTCTTACCGGTTTATAAAATAGAGCATTCATTCTTTTTGCAAGAACCTTTGACATTTTCATGTATAACTCAAAAAGCGTTTCTAAAAGTAATCTTAAAAACTCAGAAAAGTGAAACAGGGAGTTAGAAAGCTATAGGAGGTGTGCAATCCAATCTCCAGCTGTAGGGCCTTCCCCTATCGCGCTTTGCAGGGCCGAAGAAAGTCGAAAAGAGTTCCACTGGTACCAGGGAAATAGAATAGTGCAGGAGGTAGTTCGTAATTGCACAAGAGGAAAAAAAAAAAAATCACAGGGAAGTACTTGCCCCAAGTACTTTTTAGGGTTTTGTAGATGAGTAAGCATACCCATTATGTAATTATGATTTCTGGTCTTCGATCTCAAGAGTCCGGGTTCGATTCCCCGGGGGGTCACAATGTTTTTTATCAGTAATAAACCAATAAGGAATGCAAAATTTAAAAAAGCAAATATATATTTGTGTCCTACTCTTCAGCAGCTTTCATTTGATACCCAACTCAAAATTTTTGAAAAATAAAATTTTGGGCGCACCCCAAATTTTTGCGCACAAAATTGACAATTTTTAAAATCTTTGAATGAACTCCCGGAAATATCATCGCCCTAATATAAGGTATTAGCATGAATTATTTCGAAATTTTAGCACCAGCCGATCTATAGTGGTTGGGGGGGGGACAATTTTTTTTGGGTATATTTTGATTTTTTCCCCCTATAAGGAATGCAAAATTTAAAAAAGCATATATATATTTGTGTTCTACTCTTCAGCAGCTTTCATTTGATACCCCACTCAAAAATTTAAAAAAATGTAAATTTTTGAGTTTACCACATTTTTTTGAATTGCGCATGCGCAAATCTAATTATGGACTTCTGTATATTTTTCCTCTGGTTGGGTCAAAAAGTTGCACCAGGGTTCCAAATTTCAGCACTTTCGCTTGAACGGTTCGGGCCCTATGAACCAAAGAGCGACGGACGGACGGACACATCACCCTCGGCATAAGGGTTTTGAGAAGTATCTACAAAACCCTAAAAAACGGACTCAAAGGTATCCGAGGACACAACATATAGTTTGGCTACTTTTCCTCTACCTAATGTCTAGTAAAATATTACTTCTTATTTATACTCTTTTGTGAGACTTTACTTGGTCGTTATCAAGCTTATTAATTGTTCTTATAGAAAATCCAAAATTATCTCCTACTTAACAATGGTGTATTATTAGAGTTAGATTTTTATAAACTCACTAACAGACAGATTTTCTCTTTGATAAAATATTTTTATTTTTATTATTTTAATACATATTTATCATAAAAATTATAGATAAGTTTTAGTGGCCAAGGCAATACTTTGCTGAGTAAATACTTACCTACTAATACACCAATATTAAGTAGGGGATTCAGGGTGGCTGACTAATGGATTTGAAAAAGTTATAAAACGCAGACTGTTACAAAATGATTAAATTTTTTTATGATTTATTAACAAGGGAAATTTAAGGTTAGATGGTTTTGAACAAACTATTGGACAAATGGCACCCCTCACACTTCTTTTCACAAGTTTTTGTGTACTTTTTAAAGCTTTGCTACAGAAATGTTGGTAATTTGAACTTGAATGTTGTTTTTGTTTAAGACCATCATTGAAAACAAAAAATTTTAGGTATCCCCAAAGGAAAAAATCACAAAGGGCCAAATTAGGAGAGCGGGGATCTCTGGTGGAGCTCCCTGGAATTCGTATCACGCCAATAGTGCAATGCCCTCTTTAAATCCATTGCGCCAGCCTCGCAACACCCTGTACTTTTGGATGTTCTATAAGAACAATTAATAAGCTTGATAATGACTTGATGATGATTGTAAAAGAGAATGAAAACTTGGTTTTTATTAATATACGATCAAAGAATGAAATCCAGAATATATAAATATACAGTAGAACCTCGATAAGAAGTGCCTCAAGGAGATTAGGGAAACAGTCTTGTTATCAAGGTGCTCTTTTTGTTGAGTGTCGTGTTATCAAGGTTATTTTGGCTATCAATCGTGTTATCGAGGTTAATGGAATATTTGGAGCGGGATTTTCAAGTCTACACTTGTTCAAGGTCGACCCATATCTTTATGGAGTCGTGTTACGGAGGTTGACTTCTCAAAACAAGTTGTTACAGAGGTTCTGAGTTACGTTAAGAATTGGAAAAAATCCGTGGAATTGAGGTTGTTTGGATAACAATAGTCTCATAATAGAGGTTAATTTAACATTATGTGTTATGGCAATATCAAGGGGATTTGAAATTGCACTTGTAATTGAGGTGGTCGTGTAAGCGAGGTTCTTCTGTATAAATAAAAAAAAGTAATACGCTACTATGAAAGCTTTTTTTTTATTTACAGAAACTTAATGTAAATAATAATAGCAATTGCAGTAGGACTTTTTTATCTTAAAAGATATTTAATTTTAAATAACCAATAAACACAAAAAACCTAACACTTAAAAGAAACAAGAAAACTTTAGCTAGGTAGGTCAACTTATATAGTTTTCTAAAGTGGTATAAACAAATGAAAAAAACTACTATTAGTAACAAATATGAGATTAAACCACTTTTACAAACCCTTGTTTTTAATTATTTTTTAGAATAAAAAATTTGTTTTTGTTTTACAATTGCTTATGAGGTCTCAATGTTGGGTTCAATTTTTTTCTTTCATTTAGATAGCGAAAAACTAGAGAAAGCAACCCTTTTCCATTAAACAGGCAAGTGAGTGTAAGTGAACAAGAGCAATTTTCTTGAATATTTGTTAATTTTCAGTGCTATATGATTACTTTAACATTAGAGGCATAAACATTTAATGTTTGATATAACATCATAACGCTGAAGTGTAAGATGTACAACATTGTAAATGAATGCTGTTTAATAATACCAAAATTGAAATAAAGTAAAACAAAAATATATATTTTAAAAATAACTCAACAAAACGTTAGAGAATCTTTCAATTTGAACATATATCAAAATAAATTTATTCACACAGCATTTACTTTAAGATAAACAATTTTAAAGTAATAAATTTAAAAAAAATTGAACAAATCACAAACTTTGCTCATGCAGTTAAAAATATCATGCAAAAATAAATTAAGGCAGTTATAAATTAATAGAAGCAACTTTAATAATGTATTTAGAAGAGACTAATTAAATAAGAACTATATCTGCTAAATTAAACCAGGAAATGCCTACTGTGCTATAGAATGAATTTTTTTTAACTATTTTTATTTAAAACAATAGTTAAGTATATCAAATAAAATCCTCTAGAGAAAATTTATGAACATCAACCAGGTGTGATATTATATTATAATTTGCTAATTGGCTGTCAAATTTTGATATTATTCTCAAAATTATTAATTAGACAAGCTGTATAAAATTCCCCACATAAATAAAATTTCCCATATAAAAAACCACAAGTCCTGTTACCCTAGTTAGCCTAGTTGGTCCAACCTATTCCGGAAAAATTGAGTTCTTAATGCCTCCCTTCCCTATGTATTTTTTGTCCTTTGCAATTTTTTGGCTGGAGTAATAAAAACTTTGAAACAAGTGAAAGGGTTGGTTCATGTGATGTTGAAAGTAAAAATGACATTTAAGTGGAAAAAATGTTTCTAAAAAAAAAAACTCATAACCATTAGTGAAATAAAATTGGGATAGAATAGTAGTATTTATTTTAGCTACTCTTTTAAATGTAGTAATATACATCTTTCCCCTAACAAAAATTGTAAGCAGTAGTAACAAATAAATTAATTCATAAAGTTACATAATGGGGATTAGCAACAAGTAAAGCACAACTTAATACGGTGTAATTATAATATAAAAACGTAATCTTGCAATAAAAAATCTATGAAAATGAAAACATTTATACAAAAACTAAGCTAAAACATGCAATTAAAAAACAAATACAAAACCATTTCAAGTTCTGAACAATATTTTTTAGAAAAAATAAATCGATTAAAAGTGGAGATATATTTTTTAAAAAATAATAAAATCAAACAAATGTCCCAATAACCCATGCTTGTCAAATTTATTGTACAAAAATAACCATTAGTGAGATACCTCTTTAATATTTATTACAATATTCAATTTTATTTAAAAAAATGTAAGGGCAACTAAATAAAAATTAAATAAATTTAAACAAAATTAAAGTCTACGAGCTTGCAGAAAATTGAATTTGAAGGTTACTGAGCAATGGTAATTTTCTCAATTATTATTTAATTGTTATTGGATTACTTTGCGTAGCAACTGTACTTAGTTGTTTCCACATAGATCAGTATTTCAATATTTATTTTCAGGAGCCATATAAATCAGACAATGCCCATCTTCCGAAAAACAAAAATAGTTATATACTTACTGTAAAGACAGCATAATGAATAAATATTAATGAAAAATTATACAAAAAAACAATTCTGGGAATTTAACAGAATACAAAAATATAATTTAATTATTTATCATATTAACAGCAGTGATTTAATACAGCGTTGAGGCAACCCTATTGAAATCACCTTCTCCAAGCAATTTTCAGCATAAGCTTGCAGACATAAAAAAAAGTAAATGATGTTTACCCGAAACTGAAACTGATTCAGAGCTTGAATCTGGCGTATTTGATTTTGGGTGTGGTGCGTGAGAGTATGAGATATATATAGAGAGAGAGAAATAAAATAGTTGAGCAGAAAGTCGAGGATAGAAACATGCAACAGAATTAAAAAAAAAAAAAACACAAGATGCATTTCTACTAAATAAGGTTTCATTTTTTTCAAAACAAAGAAGTTCCTTTTCATGTATTCTTTAGCCAAGTGAAGAAAAAATAAACCTCTCTAGGTTGATTACAATTGTTATTAAGACTTAATTGAAGTATTGTCTTACAAAGGTTTTAAAAATAAATTAACTGTTTTTGGGGGCTTAGCTAACTAATTAAGTGTTTTTAATAATTATTTATTAATTTATGTTTTTTAATAAAAAAAAAGGACAGTAACAATTTTTTATTTTTAAATGGAGGTTAACATTTATGAATGAATTTTTTAAAAAAAAAAAAAAAGTTTGCAACAAAGGTAAATAAAAATATTTTTTCCATACTTGACTAAAGAATATAATGCAAACATAAGAGAAAAAATATAGTTAATGAGTAATCATGCCACCGCCTGGCTTTTCAAACTTTTATTGACGATAAGAAAATAAATATTGGAAAAATCTTTACTTAGAACCCTTCCGGTGTTTCTAAATGAAGTGAGATACTACCAAAATAATTTTTTTCTCAAATAGTTCCAATACGAGATTAGTTTGGACTAATAACAAAAGGGAAATAGAAACCATACTAACTGAATATGAAACAAAGTTTACTGAATATTCACAGAAGACAGTACAAAGGAGTTTAAATATACTGGGATTTTACAAAAATCAGAAATATTACAACTTTCAAATGCACAATAACTCAAGTTTGGCGAACCAGGCAGTTATCAACTCAAAGTAACTACTGTGAAGAGGGATCTAGTTTTATGAAAAATAACAAAATAATTAAACTTTGTCAGGGATCTACACACCGGATGAAGCGTATTCTCCAGGGTGAACCCAATTTCCTGTCATGAAAAATTGTAATTAAGGAGTATGAGAAATTAATTATATCATTATACAACAAATGTAAAAGAATGTAGCATATTTATTAAATATGTTTTAGAGTAACATAGCAGTTACTCTTTTAGTTTGGTACCCCTCTATTTCTTAGCAAATTTGACATGGGTGGATATAAAACTTTAGCAAAGAATATTTATTACTCCTCTGAATAGAGAAATAATTACACCCCATGGTCAAATTATCTATAAAGACAAAGGATATTTAGTCCAAAGTACTTTGAGGCAAAGGCCCATCACGCATCTGTACATAAAAGTGAAAATAAGTCTCGGCTAGGGCGGATGTGGTCTTGCCTATCCAAGTTATCCTTCTTCTTCAGAGTCTCCTTCTATCGCACCTTTGTTTATGGAGTTTGTTTATTTAGGCGTATTTAGTTCGTTTTTTTTAGGCAGTCTTTGATAATCCATCCAGTGTATGTGACCAAACCACTGTAACTAGGAGTTTTCCACAGTGCAGGATGGGTTGTGCCTCTAAGCCAAGTATTATGGTGGAGTACTTTTTCCTGTTACTCTGCTTAAATATTTCATCTCTATCGCATGGATACAGCTCTCCTTTTTCTTCATAAGAGACCAAGATTTACAGCCATATGTGGTCGTTTTTTTTTTTGTTTCTAATACTGTAATCTTAGTTTTCTTACTGACTTCAGCTGTACTGACAAAACCCCTGTTTTTTGCATGGGATAGTCTGACCGAGGCAGCTATTCTTGTTTTTAATTCCACAGTAATCTTGACATTCTCACTTACAATCGTTACGAGGTTTTGCAAGTAAATCACTTGTTTCAGCAGCATTTCCTTGTATATTGATGGGTTGCTCTTTTTGTTTCCTCCCAATCACCATGGTCTTAATCCCACATTAATGTTAAGTCCTATTGTTTCAAGTCGTTAGTCCAGAAATCGACTACCTCTGGAGCTTTTGGACTGTTCTCCCGACTGTTTCTAACAATAAGTCATCTGCAAATGCTATTGCTAAGAGAGGTATCTGCTATATTAGCCAATTACCTAAATGTAACCCTTGTATGGTCCATTACACTAATAAATAGGAGAGGGCTCAGAATTATCTCCTTGCCTTACTTCTATGCTTGTATACTAGCAATTGCACCTAGATCTCTAGCCTAATGGAGAGGCTAACTCCTCAAAGCTTATAGGCAAGCTCCCCTGCCTTAAGGGCTAAATGATGTTTTACTAGTCCCCTACTCCCCAAAAGGCTAACTAAAGTTTGCCTCAAGGCTCCTATTTTACTTAGAGCACCCCCTTTCCAAACTAAGGGGTACCAAACTAAAAGAGTACCAAATAATTATATTCAAACTGTAAATCAGAATTTTTATTTTTTTTATTTTAAATAATAGACATTTAGAATTTACATATTTGTTCTTTTACCTTAAGCAACAGTTTTTCATAGTTTTCCTTAAGTAACTGTTTTTCAGCTTTTAGTGAAAAGCTTTAATTAAAAAAATAAAAATAAACTTGGATTTAAATGTTTTTCTCTGACAACCTACATAATTCAATTTAGGTTGTATCCCTAAAGTCTGTACCAAATGAGAGTTAGTGCGTTGACAGCGCAGGAAAAACTAGCAAATGGAGTGGGGAGCCAATGAGAGCTTGAGATTTTCCGGATCAAAAGGTCGTGCCAACTAGGTAAAGATAAATGTCTCTAGTGGAGGGGAGAGGCCTCCTAACCACAGACCTAGTGGCTTTATTTTTCCCACAGAGAGGTTGGTCAATCTGTGTGCCACTCGATTTCCTGTGCTGTCAACGTACAAACTCCTGTTTGAGACAGACTGTAGAATATTCTTTATAAAAGGTTGTAGGGTCAATTGCAACTCAAATTTGACATGGCAACGTTTCGGCACCACCTGCCATTCTCAAGCCTAAAAATATATATTATTTAGAAATACCATCGTAACAATAAATATTACAGCATTATCTAACTGATAGTGAACAAAAATGTCTTATTTCAGTTATTATGAGGATCCTTATACGGTGATAAATTATGTAAATTTGGAAAGAATATTGTTCCGCCATCAAAATATTCTATATAATAGGAATTCTCCTGACTAGCAATCCTTAACCCTGTCTACACTATCAAGACATAAAATAGAAATTAACAATTCATAATTTCTAAGGTATTTTTGTTCACTATCAGTAAGACGATGTTGTTATTTTTATTTTTACAAAGGAATTTTTAAATAAAATTAAATTTTTGTAAGCTTGAGGAGAATTAAGGGTAGCACCAAAAACGTTGTAACGAAGAATTTGAGTTATAATTTTTTTACCCTACAAGTTCATCCTTTTAAAATAATAAACTAAATCTTTCAAAATGATAGGATATATTTAAGCAAATTACTATGATCTAGATATCTCTTACCAGTAATATCCGCTCCCTCATCCATTTCGCTGAGGGCTTCGGAATCCTGAAAACTCAACTCCTGGTACAAGGTGTTACCTATTCGTTGCTCCCTACAACAATAGAAATTAATAAATTTGATAAATGTCAATGTCAGAATTAATTAAGTTGCAAAGAAACAAACTATCTTAGAGCAATAGGTAACCTATTAATATATCATAGAGCAGGATTCCTCACTTAGTTCCAAAGAGCCATCTATACTGTCCAAGTTAATACAGAGGATGAGCAACACCACTTTTAAGAAGCATTTAAANTTAAAAGACAGTTTATATAGCAACTATAATTTTAATTCAGGGCAAGTGATTAAGGTCACTGCAGTAACATAATGTCAGAAACAAAGATTAATAGTAAAAATTTATAAACAACAAATATAAATAAATTTGCAGGATAAAATAAAATTTGGTGGAAAATAAATAAATTTAAATCTTTTACTTGTAGATTTCTTAAAAATATATTTGCTTTTGGAAAGCTGCCAAATAAATACTGTGAACTCACTGCCCACTACTATTTCATTGTGATGTCCCATTCAATTTCTTTTACCTCAAAAACTAAATGTACTATACAATTTGTAGTTCACCTTGACCATTTATACCTACAGATCCAATAGAATGCAACAGTAATAAGTACTCGCATTAGGACATTCGGAATTTTTTTACAAAAAAACTAACAGGTTTACAAAAGAGAAGAGTAAGTCAATAATTCAAATTTACACACAAAGATTACATCAATGAATATAAATCAAAGAGTTAACTTGTTATACTGACAAATATCTGAGAGTGGAATAATAATAGAGAGTTTAAATAGGACGTATTTTTTATTGTTGTGACTTTAATTTTAACGTCATAACAAAATGTCGTATGTTTTCATAATTGAGTTTAAATAAAATGTAACAAAAGACGTAGTGAAAGTAGACGTTATATTTTATGTTTTTGACAGTTTTGTTTTAAATTGCTCGTATTTTAGAAGATAAACACAAATAACGTAAAAAAAATAAAGTGAAAAAGTGATACGACAACAGTGACAGATAAAAGTATAACGTCTTTTCACAGAACGACAATTTTATACGTACGCATGCGCAATAAGTTTAACATTGGAAAGACGTATAACGTTAATTTTTTTTACGTCTTATTTAAACTCTCTAATATCAGGTTGCTAAGTTGGATAACACATTAGAATAAAAATAAGAGTAGGATCAAATTAAAAAATAAATCCCTGGCTTACCATGGTCTGAAGCATTTTTCGATTTTAGTTCTAAAATTTTTACAATGGACTCGAGACTTTCAATTTTTCCTCCTTTCTCTTTTCTTTCATCTTCCACCAGGTCTTCCACTTCCAATAATTTCTGATCCACCAAAGAAATAATGTTTTAATATAACATATAAAAACTCTATATCGTGTTGTTTATCAAAGTATAAAACCTACGAAGTGCTCTTGGTTGTTTAATTTTGGCAACACCATTTTGATAAGCAGTCCACAACTGGTGCGATTGTAAATTAAATTAAATTCATGAGCAATTGAAATTATTTGCAGCTGCATTTTACCAAAAAAATGACAGTTTATGCTTAATTTTTAGTTTCATCCACTAAATAAAGTTAACTGGTCTTAACCTAATTCAGTGGTTCTTAACCTTTTGGTAACCACGGCCACCTTAAAATCTCCAAATATAATATATATAGTACCTAAATACCTTTCGAGGCTCCTTAGGGGGCCCTGGCCCCCCTGTTAAGAACCACTGACATAATTGATCATAACATTGTTCATCAATTATGATCAAGTATTAATGCTTTTGACATCATAAGTGCTAATCTTTTCAAAGTAAAAATTAAAATGAACTATATTAAATAAAAGTGTTGTTTGAGGTGGATTTCTTTTTGGAAAGACATTAGTAACAGACAAGCTAAACCAAGTCAGGTGTTACATTAAAAATAATACTTTCGTGTAATAAATAAATCTCTGTCAATAAACTTTTAGATAAAAGGTTTATCATACATAATAAATAAAATATAGGAAAGAAAAATACATTAAAAGACAGTTTATATAGCAACTATAATTTTAATTCAGGGCAAGTGATTAAGGTCACTGCAGTAACATAATGTCAGAAACAAAGATTAATAGTAAAAATTTATAAACAACAAATATAAATAAATTTGCAGGATAAAATAAAATTTGGTGGAAAATAAATAAATTTAAATCTTTTACTTGTAGATTTCTTAAAAATATATTTGCTTTTGGAAAGCTGCCAAATAAATACTGTGAACTCACTGCCCACTACTATTTCATTGTGATGTCCCATTCAATTTCTTTTACCTCAAAAACTAAATGTACTATACAATTTGTAGTTCACCTTGACCATTTATACCTACAGATCCAATAGAATGCAACAGTAATAACAGATCATAATACATCAAATTCGTTTAATTATCTCTATAAAGTCAATACCGCGTACCCTTAAAAATCTTTTTTTTTTTTTTTTTTTTAATATGCCTATAAAAAAGAAGCATTGAAGGAATGCGTTTCATAGGCGATACAGACACGAAGGAAGGAAGTCAAACATACACAAAAACCTTCATTCCAAATAAGAACCATTAAAGAAACTCCTCAGGAACCATGAATGTGTGAAATGAGCCTTAGAGATTTAATAATGTTTTACAACTGTACAATTTATTGTTAATAGGAAAAAATCAACTTAAAAGCACTAACTAGAATTTTGATCTAGAGTTTGCCACATTTCTTCTTTATTTCATGTTTAAAAATAAAACAGATGCATTTAGAAAGTTTATTGATTATGGAATTTTTACGGTACATTTTTGCAGGTACCTGTTAATATGAGCTAATGAGAGGGGCGGAAGACGAGACCTGGTCTCCCTGTCAGTGTTAGTACCCATAAGAATATTGGCTCTCTCAATATAATCCATATGAGTTTTAAATAATTCTGTATATCTCTCATGAAGTTTACTAAATTCTTTCTTATTTTCTTGTTCTTTCTCTTCTAGCCTATACACTAAAAAAAAAAAAAAAATAAATAAAAGTATTAACTTAAATATTACAAAAGCTAAAAAAAAAAAAAAAAAATAAACAGTATACTTGTTAATAAAATAAATAAACAGTATACTTGTTAGTAGTTGTCCTAGAGGGGGGTGTAGTTGGAAGTCTAGGGGGAGGAGATTCTTCTGATGTATCTGGACTAGTTTGATCCTTAGGGCTGATGGTTTCACTCCATCCTTTCTCCTTACTTTCAGACACCTCTTCCTCAGGGGAATCAGCCACCGCCTGTGAGAAATAATTTAATCAGTTAATACATATATAAAGCACAATGAAAAACAAGCACTGCATCTCACCATACTTGGTTATTAATAAATGTATAATTTATTTATATTTCCAACATACTAATTGATTTCTAAGAGGTGAGTGGTTTGAGTCCGGTGGTGAAGCAGGTAGGGCAGGTTGAAAATCTCCGGGGCTTGTGGTAACTCGACTAACTACACTGCTTTCTAATGACTGGAACCCAAAGGATACAGGACCTGATGACCTGAAAAAAATAAGTTTATTTCAAATTCTAATACTTTTTTAGGTTTTTGGTAGAATTCTTACTACTGAGACGGTTTTTAATACTAATACTCTGGACGATTGGAAATATTTATATTTAATTTAATTAATAAGAAATATTTTATTTTTTACTTGACATTGATAATAGAAGTTTAATTAATATAGGTGATTGATTTTGCTTTAAAAACCTCAGTTTGCATTATAGTCCTATTGTTTCAAGTCGTTAGTCCAGAAATCGACTACCTCTGGAGCTTTTGGACTGTTCTCCTGACTGTTTCTAACAATAAGTCATCTGCAAATGCTATTGCTAAGAGAGGTATCTGCTATATTAGCCAATTACCTAAATGTAACCTGTAACCCTTGTATGGTCCATTACACTAATAAATAGGAGAGGGCTCAGAATTATCTCCTTGCCTTACTTCTATGCTTGTATACTAGCAATTGCACCTAGATCTCTAGCCTAATGGAGAGGCTAACTCCTCAAAGCTTATAGGCAAGCTCCCCTGCCTTAAGGGCTAAATGATGTTNAAAAAAAATAAAGTGAAAAAGTGATACGACAACAGTGACAGATAAAAGTATCACGTCTTTTCACAGTACGACAATTTTATACGTACGCATGCGCAATAAGTTTGACATTGGAAAGACGTATAACGTTAATTTTTTTTACGTCTTATTTAAACTCTCTAATATCAGGTTGCTAAGTTGGATAACACATTAGAATAAAAATAAGAGTAGGATCAAATTAAAAAATAAATCCCTGGCTTACCATGGTCTGAAGCATTTTTCGATTTTAGTTCTAAAATTTTTACAATGGACTCGAGACTTTCAATTTTTCCTCCTTTCTCTTTTCTTTCATCTTCCACCAGGTCTTCCACTTCCAATAATTTCTGATCCACCAAAGAAATAATGTTTTAATATAACATATAAAAACTCTATATCGTGTTGTTTATCAAAGTATAAAACCTACGAAGTGCTCTTGGTTGTTTAATTTTGCCAACACCATTTTGATAAGCAGTCCACAACTGGTGCGATTGTAAATTAAATTAAATTCATGAGCAATTGAAATTATTTGCAGCTGCATTTTACCAAAAAAATTGACAGTTTATGCTTAATTTTTAGTTTCATCCACTAAATAAAGTTAACTGGTCTTAACCTAATTCAGTGGTTCTTAACCTTTTGGTAACCACGGCCACCTTAAAATCTCCAAATATAATATATATAGTACCTAAATACCTTTCGAGGCACCTTAGGGGGTCCTGGCCCCCCTGTTAAGAACCACTGACATAATTGATAATAACATTGTTCATCAATTATGATCAAGTATTAATGCTTTTGACATCATAAGTGCTAATCTTTTCAAAGTAAAAATTAAAATGAAAGACATATACCAACAATAACAATTTTAAACGACACAGATCCATGTAGAACACCTCAATGCAGGTATATTTATTTTATAAAAGTGCAATAAATGGAATTCATTCATTCACTTAACATCAGAAGGATTACAAGAAAACTGAACAATTAAGTCATCAAGAAGCTTAGACAAGACAGGCTTATAAAATTAGAATGATTTAAGAATAAGCATAATTAAAGCAGTAAGATTAATCTTTTCCCCCACTTTCGATTAACATATTTACAGAAGGAATAATGCACAGACACCTTATTTTTTCAACTTATTCGTTAACATTTTTTTTTATCAACCATTGTATTATATTTATGCTGTCTATCTTTCAATGCAAGCAGATATTGAAAAAAGCAATAGCTGAGAATAACTGTATAGAGAAACTATTAGGTTAACAGTCTAGCTTGCACCAATAACTATCTAATATATTCCTGCAGAAAATATATATTTTTGGCTAAAGTGAATTGTATGGTCGAATTTTCCCATCAAATTTTGTATTCAATCTGGACCTCTACCAGGTCTATAAGCAGCTGGGTTGTTTATCTTCAGAAAATGAGCAGAGCACAGCGAAAATAATTAATTTTTTTTCACTTCGACTACACCAATGATTCACTAATGACTACACCATACTTGCTTCGGGAACAAAGTGTGAAGTGGCTAAAATTCTACCCGTCTAAACAACATTATTGTTTTTACTGGCATAAAACCACCATTAGTTACTGAAGTAACTAATGTTGGACTCAACTTCACCATAGTATTGCAGTCAAGATCCCTGAAGGACATGGGATCGGTCACTTTACAAATCTACTCAATGGGATCATCAGTGTTTAATCATTAGTTTTAGGAATTGATATATTGGATGCTAGCATTCGGTTACACCAGTTTCCTAACAAGGGACAAGTATAGTTTTTGATAACATATTTATTATGAGCTAGGGCCTGATTCATATATATATTTACAATCTGTTTTGATATACCTAATGCCAAAGGTCCCTGCATCATAATTCTAATAATTTTTATGGAGGGTAACTAAATCAGCAGTGAAGCACAAGTTCCTCCACTTGTTTTAGTGATCAGTATAGAGGGATTGTAGACATTTCTTCACGTTTCTCAAAGACTAAAATGACTGATTGATGATTTCAATAATTTGAATGAACAACAAACTGGGTTTAAGATAAAAAAAAAATTACAACCAGCTAAAAATCTTATATTGGTTAGTTTCTTCCAAATAAACCCTCTGTTTCACTTTCTTAAGGTAAAATAATGAAACAAAAAGAGCAGTGTCATGGGTTTTTGTTCATTCTGCGAGTATAATTTATATTAAAAAAATTAATTTGTCAACTAAGAAATGTAAGAAATCTAGTCTAAACTATTGGTACATTGTCATAATCTTTCCACTAATTTAAATGTAATATAATATAGCTGGCAAATAGTTATATACGCGCTTTGATAAGGAATGAATTAAAACCAAACTTTTAGATACTTAATTTTATTGAAATGCCTCCTCCTTAATGATAGATTGTCAGTACAGCTTCTTGACATGACTAACAACTGTATACAAATATGTATAAAGGATTCATCCTATTATTATGAAAACACTTGATGAGAAGGACTTAATTTTTATAAAATATTTCGTGACAACTGTGACGAATAATTTACTGAATCCATGAAGCATAACCAAGAAATAAGGCCATAGTTTAGCACTTGAAAGTTTTAATACTACAATAAAAAAGGGCTGTAGTTTTTTCATGAAGGTTTCCAAATTATGAAACATGAGACAGCCTACCTGTTCCGAAACTTTTCGGAGTTGTTTTTCTCTTTCATATTGAGTAACCAGCTGTTCGTTGTCTTCACGAAGGAGCTCCAATTCAACTTGGTGCTCTTGATTTTCGGTGTAGGCTAGATCCAAGCATTCCAATACGTTGACGACAAGTGGCATTAAATCTTTTACTACATCTTCGTCGTATTTACTGATCATTTTCTCAAATTCCTGGTAAATACTCCCTGCCAGCGATTGGACCTTATCAGACATGACAACATGAGAGTCCTCATGAGTCCCGTAAATCATTTCCTGCTCCATTTCCACCATTGCTAAATTCAAAATTCACTATTTACACGTTAATCCGATAAAGTAGACACAACTATATACATGTTTAAACCATTTACAAATAAGAGCACCGACAAAAAACGTAACTCAACTTCGCCATTGTTTTGCAGTCAAGATCCCCGAATTGACAGCTCAGTGACGATGACTAATGTCACTGCCTTTTAGATTTGCTATTATTTTGAGACTCTCCTACAAAAGATATGAAAGATAATTTTATGGAATTGAATTTCCAAGAATAATCCAGTTATAATTTATTATAACCGATAGACTAAATATTCATAATTTATTTATTTTATTTTAACTATAGTAGTACAACACTGTGTTAGCAGCGCGGATACTTTTCTGTAATTAGTAATTAAAATTACGTTTGATGATTTTTGTTTACATTCATCCTATAAAACATAGATATAAATGTAAACATAAAAATATAATAATATTGACAGAGGCTATACTGTATATAGTATAATAAGATAATTTTAAGAAAAAAGCCAAATTACAAAAACTAAAAACTATTCTGTCTCTCTACTATAGTAAGAGGGAGTTACTAATTTGCGGGTCAGGTCAACCCGCAAAGTACTTTGCGGGTCAGAATGTATTCACAGCTGATATTACTAAGGTATTATTACGGGTCGTATTATGATTCTGCGGGTCAGATAAATCCTTGCGGGTTGGCAAGAAATAACGGTTCTAACAAGCTGAAACTTGGTAATTATACGTAATTAAACTGCCGCTAGATAATTAACTAATTTTCGAAAAGCTCCTTATCGTAATTACGAAGATACAATGTACTGCGGGTCGTAGTATGATTCTGCGGGTCAGATAAATCCTTGCGGGTTGGCAAGAAA
>KZ651167.1:610700-625040 GCA_001010745.2 Gerris buenoi | reverse complement strand
AAGATAATAGGGTAACTAAGATGGCAGAAAAAACAATAATAATAAAAATAAATCTAACAAAAATAATAATTATACACCTATGTACAGTTGATCTCATAATTTGTACAAAATAATAAAAAATAAAAACAATGATAAGAATTTTTTAAGGATTCATCATTAACGTATTATGTTAAAAGAGATAAAAGTATTAAAGACATTACACAGGAAAAAGAGTATTAAAATGATGAAATAATGGGTTATCAAATAAGGCTTCAAGGCACCAAAGAAGAGGAAAAAGAAATATTAAACCTTGGAACTAATCTAGAGTTAAGCTACACACCTTCAGTTTATCTGTGCAGTTATCTGTCATAAACAACTGCGTGCATATCCGTACAATTATCTGAACTGAAGTTGGGTAGGATACCGTCCGATTTATCTTCAGTTTTGTCTTCTCTTGGTTCTAAGGGTTTTCTAATAAAATTTACAAAATTGTTGCAAAAGTGGGTTTGGATGATCAGACTTTTTATCTGTGTGAAAACCTGTCCAAACTACGCAGTTCACACATTTCATCGCTGAGACATGACGTCATGATCATTGTTGCTTTTAGTCATTGATTCAGCTTTGAGGAATGTGCTTGTTGCAATTCCTTTTTTTAATGGTAATAATGTCAACAGTGAATATAATTGAAATAAATCAATTAAATAAAAATATTTAACTATTCATAGTTGTAAAATACTAATAATGAATTAAATTTTATAACATTTGTCACAAATTAATTGTATTTTTACGTTAAGGTTCTAGTAAGAATCTTAAACAGGATGGAAATAACAGAAAAAAAAATGTTTAATATCAGTAAAATTTTTAGTATCCAGACTAGCCAGATAGTGATGTTGCAACCTTAACAAACAGAAAATCAACGGGCTTCTTTTGACTATATGCTACAAATTCTGACATTATTTAATCTGTAAGTGTTTGTAAATGTTGTAAAAATTACCAGATTACCAAATTATCTTTAAAATAACCGACCAATTAGACAGAAAATAGTAAAGTGAAACTTATTTCAATAGACCAAGTAAGTTTATAATTATATAACAGCATATTATTTTATTTTACTAAATAGAACAAAGAAAAGCTAGGTTCTAAAAATGATTTTTTTTTTTTTTTTTTTTTTTTTTTTTTATTTAATTTTATTTCACTTGCAATTAATAGCAGTTTTAATTAGACTGATAAAAAACAAATCGATAAAACCTTCCACTTATTCAAAAGAAGGTATTATTATTATTATTTATTTATTTATTTATTTTTTTTTTTTTAAAAGTGTAGAAAGTGATGTAAATACTTTTTTAGNAATAATTAAAAAAAAAACATTGAAAATAAATATTATAAATGTATATTGGAAAAACCATGATAGCAAATTGTTAAACCTGAATTTTTAATCTCCATGAGAAGATTCAATTTATTACTGAAGAGGTTGAAAAAAAAAAAAAGGTCGGAGAATAAAAGAAAAAAGATTAAATTTATCAGAACAATCACAGTTTATTCACTGAGAGCATTCTGTGTTCAAGCATATCAAACATCTACATCCGACATCAGTGATGAATGTTTATATGATCAGTTAATAGAGGATAATATATTATATTATTCATAAACAATATCAGCGGATTTGTTCATTCCTCTATCCAGATTATAGAATGAATAAAAATGTTTTCAATTTCAACTAAAATCGTTATAAAAATAAATTTAAAAAAATTATATTTATCTATATATATCTTGTTGATCATAAATATATTACTACGGTCTTTTTTATATATTAATATTTTCTAAATTATACAGAATATTTCTAATTTTATCAGAGACTAGAATATCACTTATATTTTTAAGTGTACTTTTATTTATTTAGTTATGTAGCTAGTGAATTATTTATTTCAATGTAGTTAAGATACATAATTAGTTACAGATGAATCCCCCATAAAAAAAACTTAACATCCTTTTAATTACTACTTAACAACTAATTAGTTGTCAGTAAAAAGTATTAATCATAAATTAAATTCAGCTATTTACAGATTTACAATGAAGATTTACAAAGAAAAAAAAAAGGATACTATAAACAAATATTATTTCAGTCGTTTATTCATAAAATCTTGTAGGAGTAAATAAATAACATTAATATTATAAATATATTTCATAAAGACAGATTTAAAACTGGTTATCGGTGAAATAAGTTTTGTTTGAGATTTGGTAACATATTTCTGGAAACCTTTTTTTTAAGAATATTTTAAAATGATGTCTAACAAAAAACAAACACATATAGACCAGGTTAGAACCAATGAGTTACAAGCTAAAACAAGTTAAAAATTGAAATAAGTTCGGCATTAAAAAATATTCTATTTGTACAAAATGGGGGTTGAAGTTTATAAATGATTTGGTAGATAGTACACTCTTTATCGGATTTTTTTAAACAAAATTTATAGCACAAAAAGTGGTTATTATAATTATTATTATTTTATCATTAAACTGGTTTTCTATTTATGCCATTTGAATCCGTTTGGTTCTATCTCAGTCATATATAAATTTATTTATTTCATTTAAACTTTAGTAACCTTATCAAGTTATTGAGTCACAGCAAACCTACATTTACTACCATCAGTGTTTGAGAAATATCATATTGAGATGCAGCCTAACTAATGAAACACATTATATTGGATTTGGAATGTGAACTAAACTCATTCTTTGAAAAATAATTGATAATAATAGAAAAAAGGGGCTGAACATTAAATGTAATAGAAAAAGTAATTGATTCATCTAACTTTAATGTGGAAAAACTATTACTTCCTTATGCATAATACTTTGCATTTTAGAAACGTATTTATATAAATCTCTAACTCTAGCAACAAATCAAAATAAAAATTTTCAGATTTAAATGATATAAAATGTTATTCTATTATTCAGAATATGTATACAAACCTCAAACAGAAACTCTGTACTTAAAAGTGATTTATAAAACCAAATTTTAAACACATCTGACAGGCAAGCAACATTTAGATATACAAACCATTAGTTAAAAGCAACAGTACCATTTTCAATTGTATCATGTTTACAAATAGCATGCTTTAAATAAATAAAAGTATGAAGGCAATATTGATGGATAAACTTCAACTGCAGGAAAAAAATAATACCTAAAATGAATAAATACATTCCATAAATAAATAGAAACTCAAAGATCTTTTTTAATAAAAGGCTACTTCAAATATTTTTCTTTAGCTACTTTAATTTAAAACATTAAAGTAAAGCCTGTCCAAGAAATAAGTTTTATTATTTATCATGCTATTATATTTATATTAGCAATAATAATAAAAAAAGACCATTGCTTGTGGAATGAAAATGGTTCCAAAGATAAAACTATATTTTGAATGAAAACTAGTTATTATTATTACTCCTATAAATGAAAAAAAAAAAAAAAAAAAAAACATAAATAAGTCTAATCTAATCTGAAGTGACACCAAAGACTGGAAAAGTAAGGGAAACATTTCAACAGATGAGTTAAACAGAAATAGTAAAAAATGTAACATTTTTCTTCTTATTTGCAATATCTGCAATAAAACAATGCAAGTGATACATGCAATTAATAAATAGCTTAAAGGTAAATAACATATAAAAATATTCAGGGCATCTAAAATAATTTTCTATTGAAAAAGGCACTGTCATATTACAACAATCAATGGTTGCTTTTAAAATTTCCTATTTAGCAAATGTGTTTGCTAATTAAAGTTACCTAAAGCTCGAACGCTTAGAATGAGTACAAAAAAAATTAAAGGGAATTGGCTTGAATAATTAACTATTCATTTTAGTCTTACTGAATTGAATGCCTTATTTCTGCAAACTTAAAGTATCATATTAACATTCAAACATAAAAGTAGAGATAATGGAAGACAACAATAAAAAAAAAAAAGGCAAATGATAATAAATACTTGAAAAAATAAGCTTTGGACTTTACAGCAAAAGAATAACTCTATATGAAACTCCTCTGTTCGCAGAATAAAAATATATATATATATTCTACATATTTTAGTAAAGATAATAGGTAAAATCGCAGAAATTAAAAAATATTATTAAATATTAAGAAATCCTCTTTACCAAAATAATTTATACTTTCAATGAAAGCTAAAAAGTAAAATACAATTGCTCTCAAGAATGCTACGCCAGAGTGATGTTAAGACAAAGTAAGATTAAAAATGATTGAACTAAATTATGAGAATAAATGATAAGTTAAACTAATCATAAAACTTTATCTATTTTAAAATATAGTTGATTATCATTTAATTAGTTAAAACTAATAATTAGATATAAATATTGGTTATTCAAGCCAAATCCACACAATTTAATTAATAATATAGCAGTAAGAGCTTTTGACAACATAATTAAAAAATGTTACTATATGTAACGGCATCCTAGTCAAAATAACACTGCAAATTATTTTCATAATATCTAATATACAATTTTCTCCAAAAATAATAAAAATACAAAATAATTCATAACAACACTATNTATATTTTTTTAAAAAATATACATCTAAATTAAAATATAATGAAATTGGTCGCCAATATATTTCTTTGTGTGTGTAAAACAAAAACAAATTAGAAACAAAAAAATAAATAATTATAAAAAAAGTGACAAGGCTTAATGAATGAATTATATTATAATTGATAAGACATCACTTAAAGTATGCTTTGAAAAGGAGGTCACTACGTCGAGATTCTTTTTCCTGTTCCAGAAGGAAGATCATATCCCTCATTGTGACTCGTTTTACTCTCGGTCGAGGTCCGACCTAGTAAAACAAACATAATAAATAATTGAATAAGAGGATCAGTCAGAAATACAAATTAAAGTTTTTAATAAAAAATAATAAAGATAAAAAATAAAAATTTTTGTTAACAAATTCAATATTTTGCATCTAGAAAAAATAGTTATGCAGATGAGAATAGTATTACAGTAGAATCTCTGTTAAAAAGGAACGGGAATGATTTCGTGTGATCAAAATTTGGTTAATAAATAATGGGTCATTTTTAAAGCTAAAGGTGTCATAAAACATATTTTATATATATTTTTTTTTTAGGAATTTACATCTTACTGACATATATATGTACATACTCTCATGCATACACATTTTAACAACTATTACTTATAGTAGGCCTACAATTTTCTTAAAAAAACTCTTTCTTTCTCTCTATTTTTATAGCACAACTCTGATTAAAAGAGGTTCTTCTGCAATATTAATTAGTCAAAAATCAGTAATGCTAAAGGTCGACCAAGAAGTAGGATAAAGGAGGACCAAGATAAGGAGTGTGTTAGTGTTGTTTTTGTGTTCTATACACATTGTAGCCAGTTTTAAATAAAATAGATCCAAGTCAATCAAATCGAGTAAATTAACATAGGAAATGCAGTTATTATTTTGATAAGTAAAAACTTTAATGTTCTTTTGTTTTTAATAATTATACTTTTCTTCTATTTGCATTTTGTTTGTATCTACTTTAACTTTCTTTCTATCTACGTTTTGTTTTTATTTTTAATAATTGCAATAGAAAGCTGTCATTTATAAAATATCAAACATTACCACCAGACTTGCACTGACTTCAGCAATACTCGGGAGTTTTCGATTTTTAAATATGATTAGTTTAGAGTTTTTCCACAGTGATCACTTCTTGGTCGAGAATTAACAAAGAAATTATTCTCAGATAGCTAATTAAAGTTAAATAATAAAAAAAGATAATTAAAATGTAAAATAGATGAAGTAATGTTAAATAATTTACATAGAGGATATAAAATATTCAAACCAAATATGTTTTCTCTGGAGAAAATATGACTTACTGTTGGCCTGGTTGAAGGGAGGGGGGTACTGGTGTCAGAATTAGAGTTGGAAGGTTCATCTAATTTTAATTTTTTCCTTGGTCCTATGGCTTGTAGAGCAGTTATGTTCGCTTCCCTCTGCCTCAATTCTTCCATCTCTGCTTTTTGCATCTATAAAAATAATAACAAAATAATAAGTGAGTAGGATTAATTAAACTATATCTAGAGTTTGAGATGTTAACAGTTAAACTGCTATAAGGATCCTCTCAGTTATATAACAACGCCCATCTTGAGGACTCCAATCAGGTAGCTAGTTGTTTATAGCCCACTGATAAAATGCTAGTTCCTGCCTGATCTGCCATAGTGGCTGCATTTCTAGTATTAACTTACAGACCCTTACATGAATAATGATAGATGAGCGTTTAGCATACAAATGCCAAAGGTTACAATGTTTCCCAATGATGACCAAATCTTAGTAGTTGTCAATAGTAGCTACTCCACACTGTAATACAGTAGAGCGTCTATTATCTGAGCTTCAGTTATCCACACGATCAATTATCCGAACTGACTTCAAGGGGAGGAAAAAAAATCAAAAGCCGCCGCTAAATTAATTACTAGAAAGAGCGGTGTTAGCTGTATAAAGGGATACCAGATTTGGATGAATTCATTATGATGGGGCAGACATTAACATTTGTTTACTACAAATTAACTTTTGTTTGTCTATGTAATTTGTGGAATAATTTACAGCATTTTTCCACTTAATACCTTTTCATTCTGTTGGTGGGTTATGTCAATGCTTTCAATTTTAGTTTCAAATCATTCATTGTGAGGTATACATTGAATTAGTTGGTGTAAGTAAAACTTAAAACCTGTCGAAAAAAAGGAAACGAGTAGTGCTTTCATTAAAGATAAAATGGAAATTATTGCACGGCTGAAGAAAGATGAAATGGGTAAAATATTACCTATTTCGATGTTAGTAAATTAACGAATATGGGAATAAAAAATAATTTTTCTTAATCACTAAGTATGCATTTAATCTTGACAACAGTGAGGAGGGTAGTTAATATCATAGAACTATATAAAAAAAAAAAATTAAAAAAAATAAAAAAATCGGGTACAGGTAATGAATGATTTTTCTGCCAAGTTTCAACTCTCTAGGTTAAATACCTTGGGCGTTACGATGATAACACACATACATACTACACACACACATACATACATACACACGTCATGCTGAAAACCACTCAGGAGGTCTTAAAAACACCTAAAACGGATAATTCTGCTGAAATCTTGAAAAAAATTTTTTGGTGAAAACAATACTTTTCCTACTATTAGTAGTGAGGAAAGTAAAAAACTAAATCCCAATTGTTGGAAGATGCTGAATTCACTTGGTTTTTGCAAAATGAGCCTCTGGACAGCCCATATTGTGTGAAAAAGCATTGGAATTAAACATTTTTGATTATACAAACTACCCCAAAATACATTAGTTCGGATAATCGATGCTCTTCTGTAATTTAATATTGTGTTAAGAGCACCACCAGCTAGTAGCAGTAGAGTAATTGATATCTCAAAAACAAAAAATAAAAACTTACCTCTTTAGCTTTTGCTTTGAGTTTAGCCTGTTCAGGATCTTCTGGTTTGGTACGGGACTTGGCTGCACGCATTAATACCTCTCTTTCTTGTTCTTCATGTCGTTTCCGTTCAGCCTTATCTATCTCTTCTAAACATTTGAGCTGCGCTCTGATATCTTGTGTAACTTCATACCTAGAATCAAACTGTTCAAACCAGATGCATTTCATTAAAATGATAAAAAAAAAAAATAAATAAATAAATAACTAGGCATTTTGTGGCTCTACCATTGACGTGAGTGAAGTGAAATATACATTGAATATTAAGAAAGTAGTTAATGATGACGAGTTGAAGAGGATGATTTTAATGGAGTGGAGTATGCAGTACATGAAACGATTTACTAAGTTTAATTAAATTTGTAAAACATTGTTTTCTCTATCATGATGACTAAATCCAATTTTACAGATATAGCAATCTGATAATTTTGGAATCCCCTACTAAAATTCCAAATTTCAAGCGAGGGCTATATGCGAACGCTTGAACAGATAACTCTGTCCAACAAACTTAGCCCGGGCATAAGAAAAAGTATAATTTCATCAATAATTTCACCTAAATTAGTTTTTTTTACTCATTGTCGGCAACGTAAACGTTACTAACATAAACATAGACAAACAGGGTGCAAATTTGCTAAATGTAAGAAGAGAGCTTAGTGAGCTTCTTTACATTTAACAAAATTTGGTTAACTCATAATTACGTCTGAAATAATTATTAAATATTAGATTTTAAGTAGGATTGTGCTTTATCTCAAACATAGCTTAATTTACTGATATTGAACTGAATTGACTAATCAATTATTTAAGGAGAGAAAAATACAATATTATTTTTAATACATTTTAACAAGAAAACATTTGCTACTTAAGATCAACATAAATAAATTAAATAGAATAAATAATCAACAAAATACCTTATTCATATCTATCCGATGTTCTGCTATAATAGCTAATTTTTCTACTAATGTTTTTAACCTTTCTTGGGTTGCGTGTGAAATTAAGGCAGCGACTTCTACATTTGGCTCACCAAGTTTATGTTTAGCCACTAAAAAAAGTAAATATAAATTAATAATTATAATAAATAATAATCATTTATAACAATTAGAGTTAAACTTAAAAATTCAGTCTAGTATTTCTATCAAATTCTTTGGCATAATGGTCCAACCATTTGTTTCATTCATTTTATTATTATTTTTTGCTATTTTTTTTTTTTCTTTTGTGTAGCTAGGCTTGTCAGAGGGTAAATACTTATATAGGGCGTCCCAACTAGGGAATCCAATCCCGGACGAAATTTTTGATCCCGGGATTTCGGGACTATAAAAACGAATCCCAGAATCCGAATCCAAATTCCAACTAGATTGATAAAAAGCCTAAAATCATGTATTTATTCATGAGGATTATTTTTATTATTATTATAACAAATTAAGCAATATTTATTTAGCATTTTTTATGTTAAAAACAAAATTATAAACAGTAATACAGTAGAACCCCAGAAATCCGAACCCCGCAAATCCGAAAACCCCGATATTCCGAACAACTTTTGGGGTAGGAAAAAAAAAAAAAAAAAAGTACGGGTTAGTATATGCTGTAATTTAAAAGAGTTTATTTCTGTAACATCTTAATTCGAATAATGATTGTTAATGATGTCAATAACATACATAATATTACATAGAAGTGTTTCCTGTAGATCCAGGTACCTAGTAGTGAAAGAAATGATTAATTTATTGAACGAATAAAATTTATTTAAAAAAAAAAATCTGATAATGGTTTTAAATGAGCAGGATATCATTTTTCAGAGAAAAGTTGTTTTAGTAGACATTTCAAACTTACGGCTAGGTGAAATTTCCAGGAATTGCGTTTAGCCGTGTCTACATGTTTCTTAAAACCGTCTCCTATTCTCAATCGTATTTAATGCATTTCTAGAAATACTCTTCCTTAATACTTGCCACCCTACATTACTACTGAACCGAATACCGAAAAAAGGTTTGGCAACGTTCTAACATAATCATAATTATTCTATATCTCTTTCTTTTAACATAAATACTGGGTATTTCTCATGCTGAAACGTTAGAATGTTAGAACATACCTATAAACTACTCCAGTAACAATTTAATTATTTTAATCGACAATAAAACCAGACCTCCCGATAATCCGAACAATTCAGAAATCCGAACTGACCCTGGTTCCAATTAGTTCGGATTTTCGGGGTTCTACTGTATAATATAAGCGAAAACATTTTACATCAATGTGGTCAGGTATAAATAGGTAGTAGGAATGTAAATTAAGAAACAAGCTAAACAGTGTTTTTCAGTAAATAAGTTGTGTATTTAACAACGGAAACGGTTGCATTTTATTGGTTCAATTTGATAAATGCAATTTCATTGTTAAAATCTAAAAAAAAAAAAAAAATAACTTACTTAATAAAATGAAATAATGAATTATTCATATGTATACTAAGTAAAAGATGTACCTAACGAAAACAACGAATTATCCCGTAATACGTTTTAGCAACAAACGAAACTGCAAATGTTCATAAAAAAAAAATGCTGATAGGTTTTAGAATTATTTGATACCTCCTTTAGTCCACATCGTTCAGTCAACAAATCACAGAAGTCTGACTACTCTTACTATGCTACTTAGTGCAATCTACTATCCGATTATATTATTGTCAATTCAAGTAATTTGTTTGGTTATTTATTTAGTTCACTATTTATAAATAAATTATGTTATTTATTTAGAAAATCTATTATTCTCTTTATTAAACATGTTTTAGGGGTCCAGTTTTGGTTTCAGGCTACGTGAAATATGATATATGACCAATAAATATTTTTCAAGTCTCTCGTAAAAAACATTGTGAGATCATTGGTTTAGCCAAGTCTCAGTGTCCCTGTCCAAGTAAGTTTTACTAGGTCTAATTTATACAGTACAAATAATAAATAAATATATAATATTCCAAATCCCTCAACACATTAAAATTTAAAAAAAAAACAACACATTTTTGTGCTGGCAATTAGACAGCCCAAATAGGTGTAATAGTTTGTTAATATTTAATTTATATTTTCCTGTATTTATGTTTTTTGTTTTTTTAAATAAAATATTGTGCCATGTTGTATACAACTTTGTATATTATATCCTCGTGCTTTCAAATCTCACTCGTTTTTAAGTAAACTATATTATATTATTTCATCTATTATTCTTAATTCAAGATTGACAATCAACTTGCATTAACAAATTATTAAAGAATGGATAATAATAAATTAAATAATATTTCTTACCAATTTGAGCAATCTTATGTACAAGGGTATCCGTTTTAAGGAAGAGTTCATCCTTACAAGAGCGTATTTGAGTCCCAACAAACTCCGTGGATCCAAGAATTCGTTGGGACTCTTCCGCAAGGTTAACTCCACCCATTGCAGCAACATCATTGATGTCATCATCACCCCTAGCAACAAAAAGAAAATATTCACACAGGTGAGGACAGTTAAAAAAAAAAAAAAACGGACAATTAACTACTTTAACTATTGTAATAACATAAAAATAATACCACACATTTGTTCATTAGATCTAGTTTTACCTAAAAGATCTCAAGCTCCCCATATTAAACAAAGGGAATAAAAGGAATGAACATAACCTTTATTACATAATGTCACAATTTCTTAAAAACACATACATCTTTGAGATCCGGGCTATAGAACGGCGCTGACAAAGTTAATCTTGAAAATATGTAATGTATGAATATGAAATATGTCATCGAATTCCAAATCAACCAATCAATCAAAAAAAATAAAAATAAAAATAAACACAAATAATTTGGATCAGCTCTTTCTCGGTTTAGACGTGCTTATTCTACCATTATTTATACTTTTTTTAAATTTTTTTTTATAATGTTCTATTTATTACAAAAAAAAAGTCCCTAAGGAGAATTCCAAATAACAAGTCGAGTTAGATATAATAAGAATAAAATATCCAAATATGCACCAGGTCAACAATTCACACAATAAAAAAAAGAACTAAGTCATAATCAGAAAAATTAATAAAAATTTAAAATAATTGAGAAGAATAGATATAAATACATATTTCATATTTAAATGTTTACGTAATGAACAGGCGAATGTTTACTTTATGCTTTCATTTTCAATAAAATCAAATTTATTTAATATTTAAATGTACTATTTTGAATGGTGTAGCACCCCAAAAATTAGAGCCTCAAAGGTATGATTTTTCTGAACATGTACGCCAAATGTAATTGAAATTTGCTCAATAATTGAAATTTGCCCAATTGTTTAGGCTACACTCAACTACAGAAGTGGCGTAATCTAAATTAACTGAAGTATTAATATTTTTCACATAGATAGTAAAAGTATAATAGAGGGTGGGTTGTTATTATAAGGGCAAAGAAAAACCAAAGTATTAGTAGCGAGACCTGTGAAGGGTATTTACCTGAAGAGCTATGCAGTTCTTCAGGAATTCTATCTTTTTAAAATTAAAAACATGGATGCAGTGCCATATGAACAACTTAATAATATTATATAGAAACACTAGATACAGCTAGTAGTATATAAAAATATTTCAGACACTTACAATTAAAAACATTGTAAAATCTCATGCCGGCAACAACCAGCAAAAGGCACTTTCAACATATATAAACACCATTAAACATCTTAATCAATAAATTACATGAAAAAGCTTACGTATAAACACCCGAGGCAGAATATGACTTCTTATCTTTGGCTAGGGTAGTGTGTTGAAGTTTATTAAGGATATGATGATGCTGTAGAGTGGTAGGTGCAGAGGTAAGAGGAGAAGCAGGTTTAATAGCAGTATTAGGTATGACTGTGGCTGACTGGGGTCTTTGGATGGTTGTTGGACGTGTTATGAGGGAGCCAGGACGCAGTGTTACCGCCTGAGGACCACTAGGTGTCCTAACGGTGGTGAGAGTTGGTCTCAGGGAAGCTGCATTCACACCAGCTGAAGCTACCCTTACTGCACTCGACACAGTTTTATTGCTGCTTTGATTGGCAGGTGTCATCTAGATAAACAAATAAATATGATATTATTATATAGATTAATCACAAATAGAAATGATATTATTATGATATATATTATCCTAGGAAACTTGGAATTTAGAAGCCAGTAAAGAGATCTGGAAGTCTATGATTCTCCTAATTATTTTACTTTAAAAATAATAATAAAATGCAATACTACATAAAACTAAAAGTGGAAGATAACTTCATTAAAACAACATTATTTTGATACTATATTATTATAAATCTAATGAAGTTCACAAAAGTAAGAAATGTATGTCAAATAAAATAATAGGTACTTACAGTTATTATTCGGTGTTGTATGGGTTGGCCAGGCCGAACATTGCTTGGTTGAGTAATAACTCTCATTTGAGATGTTGTACTCATCTGTACCGCTGCTGTTCTCACCTATAGCACAAAAATTGTAGTATTACCTTTCACCACAAAAAAAAACACATTCTTAATAGGTACTGTGTTGTACAAAACCCACAGAGTAAAAGCTATAAGAGTATAAGATAGTAGAAAATATCCCTTACAATCCAAACTGGTAACTCTAGTTTATTTTGGTAATGAAACGGAAACTATTGTATTGCGCAGAATAGCATTTCTTGTGGCTTTGATTTTAAACTTACTGATTATTTGTAACAAGGAAAAAATGGTGATGATCAAAAACTGCAGTAGTTTGGCTATATTTTGACAAAAATTCTAGAAAAAAATACTTAAGGAAGCTAAACATACATTGCATTATCTTTATCTGGCAATATTAAAAAAAAAAAAAATTCTTTGTTAATTTTTTTCCTAATCAAAATGTAAATAATCAATAATGTTACAGGTAAGAAAAATGAAAGAGGCAAAATAGAATGATAAAGTCAATTTTATAGTTATATCACTTCCTTCAAATCTCTAGTAGTTTTAAACACCATCTCTTTCAGAAATTGAAGGTAAATAATGTTAATAATTACACTTAGGCTAAAAATTGATCTCAACTGATGCTATGCAAAGATTTTACAAAGAGATTGGAGACTTAGATCACAAAATAAATAACACTATACTTATTAAGACCTAGGGGCTCTACGCCCTGACTCACTTCGGTTGTCATTTCCTGGTAGGCAGCCACCACACATCAGTGCAACCCTTTGTGGAGGCACAGGACATTACATTGAGCTTATGAATTACAAGAAAATATGTATTTAATGGATTTTTTTATTTTTTATACTTTTTAAGCCGGGTTTACACGGGTAGAGTAAACAGGAGAGTAGAGTAGCGAGTAGAATAACTCTACCCGTAGAAACCTGAAAAAAAGCTAAGTACAGTAGAGTAGCTAGCAAAATTGGTAGAGTGGGAAGTAGAGTGCACTCTACTCGCTACTCTACTCTCCTGTTTACTTTACCCCTGTAAAGCTTAAGTATTTGTCACATTAAATCTTGTAATCAATGAAGTGAATGAAAAAGGCTTCCGACAAAGCTTACTCTACCCTAAAGCTAAATCTTTGGCATTCTGTCACTAGACGTGTTTGTTACCAATTTTGTTTGAACTTTATCGCCAATATTTATATGAAATTTATTGATTTAGAGACTAATACTAATAATTTAGTAAAACAAATGACACATTATTTTATTTGTTAAAATACATCATCTGTGCAAGTTCCAGCTTTCTAGGTAGTCAGGAAGTGAATTAAAATTTAGGTTACAATATTGTTTGCAGTTTTTGCACGAGTTGCGTACCGTACTTTATCAACGATTGTTAGATTTTAATAATAAATGCAGAAAAAAATAATAAACTTCCTGTATGTAAGCTCGTATTTCTCTTTTGATAAAGATGACATCAATTCATTAGTTGTATTTTGTGCCGAATTAATTATTTCGGAAGGCGTA
>KZ651167.1:552690-581179 GCA_001010745.2 Gerris buenoi | reverse complement strand
AAAGTGTTAAAATCAAATTTCACATAAGGGATGCATAAAAACGCTGTTTTGAGAGGTCATATTTTAAAAATTTTCCGGGGGGGACCTCCGGACCCCCCACCATAAATCTCCCCCCCCCAATAATTAACTGCAGACGAAGCCCATGACTTGCAGTAAGATATTGTGCTGCGGTAAGCATCAGCATAACATTTTATAACGAATACGTTCAAAACAGTTTATTTTATTTTTTTTTTGTTTATTAGTTGTACATTTTTTCGAGTGGGGGTGGGGGCGGCTACTTTGTTGAATAAGTAGATCCCCCCCTTGATCTAAACTGACTAAAATGTGCCTTTCCCCCAGACCTAGCCACTGGATACGCCACTGGGAGTATCACAATGGGAAAGTAGTAATATAGGAAGGAATTATGAGCGGTACTATAAAAAAATGTCGATAAAATCAAAAGCCAACAATCTCAATCATCTATTGAAATAACTATGTGGAAAACTGAACTAAAAGTATTTTTTTTTTTTTTATAATTACAAGCTTAAAAAACACTTTTTACACTATTTCAGCTGATACCAAGCCTACACTGTTATTAGTATTAGTTATAAAAATACTCTTTTTTATCATGCCAAATTAACATTAAAAAATAAAACAGATTAAAACACGCCTTTACTCTTTCTCATGGATATACTTTTGGTTTCAACTATTAGTAAAATAAAAATGCATTAATTGAAGTACCTTCTTATAATATAAAGCTTTTACTTGTTGTAACTTTCTTTTTCTTTTTTCAAAAATGATGTCTATTTTAAATTTGAAAAAAAAAATCCTAAGCCATATAAATTAACATTTATTTGAAGTTAACGAGCTAGGCAAGTTGGGAAGTGTAACAAACAAATTGGCTTTGCTAAGACTGTTAGTAAATATAAAGTAAAACTTTGTACTATGTGTAATTTGTTATTTAATTTAACTACCCTAAGCAATTAAACGTTCTCTCAAAAGAAATGTATCTAATTTAACCATGGACTTTTCCTTTTATCACCAAATTTGCAGTAATTTTTTAAAATTATTATTATTTTTTTTTTTTACTCTTTTTTGACTGTGCCATGTAGTTTATAGGCGAACATAAGGTGAAGATTGAGTGGGATGAGAGTAAAGCCAATTTGTATAAAATATTTTAAAATAACTTTAATAGTACCAGTAATATAAAATAATATCAATTAGGTTTTACAAATTTTAACTGTTTTGTAAATATTAAACAATATTAGGGTACGAAAATAAACCAAGTTAAAATTAATTTTATTATAATGTAATCATTATAAACTATACAGGATACAAAAAACAATAGGTGACTCTACCATTTTATCCTAGAAATAGGGTCTGTTTTAGTCAGATTTTACTGTATTACATTTTTTGTAATAATAAACTAATTAACAAATAATGCTTTATATGAGGACAACACTTTGTCACAGATTTTACTTTTTTATTAGAAAGTACAAAATTTTCAAAAAAAGTAGTGATGGACACCCGCCGCAGAGCCCTGGGCGGTTACCCATGCTTGGCGCCGCCACTAGTCAGGAGGGTTTTATAAACAAATAGAACTAGCCATAGGAGCGAAGCCTTGGTTCAAAGGAGAGATCAACAGATAGTTCATAAGTTTCTATTAATAGATTAAGATCTGACCATGGTGTTTGTATAGATGACAAAAAAAAAAAAAATCAACGCTGAGTCAAACATAGGCCTAATATGTAACATAAAAAAAGACTGAGGACACATACGAGTGTTTTGTAAAAACATATTCTAGCCAAAGAAAGACACATTTAAATAATATGTAATTCAAAATTTAAATTCATCAATTTTATTTAGTAGATCCCCTACTTTATATAATATGTTGAATTCATTCCTAAATAAGATAAATTATGTATTTAAGAAAGTTACTATAATGAAATAATAAGCATATGACCAACAGGTAACCAATGCCAAAAAAATCTTCCCTTTTTAAGAAATTCTATGACACCAATCAATTATCCAACTTCCTAAATTTGCGAAATTCCTAATTTAACATTAAGTGGTAGTCTTAAGGCGCAATTCCACTGAGGCAACATTTGGGGAACATTTGCATGCGGCATTGATGCATGCCACACACAATCTTTCAATGGAAGGAACATAAAGCGACAAGAAACAAGTACAGTAGTCACCGCTTAATGTGATCACGGTTAATGTTATCAACCGCTTAGTGTGATCAAAATAGCTTGGAACGGGCCCACCCAATACCAATGCATTAAAATTTATCCGTTTATTGTTATCAGTATTTCGTTTATTGTGATCAAAGTCGAGTCGAAATCGTTGAATTTTTTGATATCATTTTCAGCGAAACAACTACAGCTGCGGCAAACCGAGAAGCGTTTCGTCTAAACACCCAGGATTCTGAGAAAGTATACCTCACGCTATCTCTATATTACTACATTGACATAGAACATCTAAACATTCATTTCTCCCCCTATTTCTACGACATTTAACTTAGACAGAGCTCAGTTGTTTTTGTTTTTCAATCGTTTCTGAGAACTTTTTAGTCAAATTAACATTACATTTATACAAGTTCGAAGTCGATTATTTTTGTTATAAAAAGTTTTTAAAACAAAGAATGAGTGCTTCAAAACGTCGTGATATCAGCTAAGAGAAGTTAGACATCTAAAGATCGTACGATCGTCTTTTGACCGAGATGAGCCAGCGGGAAGCCGCAATTAAATTGGAAACTTTATCAGCCATTGCTGAATAAACTTCTAAAACAACGGAAGGATATGGGGATTGTCTCTTTAAAGAATGAGAACCAAATTCGTAAAAGAAAATGGAGAGGACAAGAAGAAGATGTTGAGCGTGCCCTAAAAGAATAGTTTCTGAGAAAAGAATGTAAGGAGAATGAAAGGAAAGAAATGTAAAATGTGTTTAGGGTCATTTCAATAATTTGTTTATTTTATAATGTGTAAACCACATGAGTTTATGTGTATGTAATAAACAGTTTTTTCCTATTTTTATTTATTTATTTTTATTTTGTAGTATTACTCCTTCCAGAAGTGCCGTTTGCTAATTATTATTATTTTTTTTTATAATTTTTTCCCCATTATTTAGGCTATTAGCGGGAATATCGGAATTTTCCAGTGTTATCTATTTATATTTATATTTTGATCAAAAAAACATAATGAAAGCTTAACTTATGAGATTTTGCTTATTATTATCAGTTGGTTAATGTGATCACTAGGCCTTGGTCCCAAAGTGATCACATTAAGCGGCGACTACTGTATCTTTGCCGCATGCTACATGTTGATTGTTGTTGCCGGGGAGCATGCCACCTGGCGACAAGTTTTAACATGTCGAATAATGTTGCCCTTATCCAACAGTCTGCGGATCGGTGCGTCTTGTAACATGCGACATGGAGTGGAATGTAGATAAAACTACCTTGATTATTGACTATCATAATTCGCCCGAGTTGTTGAGTAATAAAATTAATACTTATAAAGAAAGTACAATAAAAAAATCGAGTACAGGGTACTTCGGAACTTGTCCTCACTTTAGAGGCCACTACAGTGGCCTCTCCTGCTGCTTCACAGAAGGAGGAGGCAGCTTTGGGCATGGTCAGTACTTGGATGGGTGAAATAACTGATTAATTTATTATCATTTTTTAAAAAAATGATTAATAAATAAAAATTTTATTAATATGCAATATTTTTATTTCATTTATTTAATTATTTGAATTTTGACGGTATTTTGACTGATGTAAACAAACTTTGACATTAAAGAAAGTATCACACTAATTACTAATTATGTATACTTTTAACTTTTAAACCAATTAATGAAATGTCATCTTTTTTTTACATGTACATATTTGTTCTCTATTTGTTACCGTATCCAACCATATGCTGTATGTAAAAATCGTATTTATACTTTCGATATTATTAACCGTCAAAGTTTTAAAATTCAAAAATTGATAACTTCAAAATGGCGGCCAATATCACAATTAAATTTCGTGGATTTGTTTGACATACAGAGAGGTTGTTCTTTGGTGACATATTTCAACTCGATCTAACACTTTTTGATTTTTAAAAAATTTTCTAACTCAGTAAACTAGGTTCAAAATGGAGGAAAATCTTGATTTTCCGGGCGGCACAACTAGAAGGAAGGACTGATTTTTCTGCCGAGTTTGAACGCTTTAGATTAAATACCCTGGGAGCTACGATAATAACACAAATACATACACACATACAGACGTCATGCTGAAAACAACTCAGGAGGTCTTAAAAAACACCCCAAACGGATAATTCAGTTGAAATCTTGAAAAAATAATTTGGTTGAAATCAATACTTTTCCTACCATAGGTGAGGAAAAGTAAAAATAATAAGATTAAGCAGTTAAGAAGCATAAGACTGTGTAGCATGCTACATGTTGCCCAAATGTTGCCTCAGTGGAATCGCACCTTTATTAAATTTTGTGGCACACCTATAAACAGGCAACACTACGCAACATGGAGCATGCATTATTTCTGAGTTATAGGGATAACACCTCCAAATTTGGAGCTAAAATTAATTTATTGATTTTATCTCGGGGTACGATTTTTTTGAACGTGTATGGCAAATTTCGTTGAAATTGGCCCATTAGTTTAGGCTCCCCACGTGTCTGCACAGACAATAAACAGACATTTTTAAAACCTCTTATATGGACTCAGAGGACCTCAATACGATTAAATCCATCCACATTTTGAAATTGAATTTTTGAGCCATCACAATATAGCAGATAGCTGGGTACAAAAAATAATAGTTTTAAACAATTAGACATAGAGTTTCTACAAACAAGCAACATTTTCTTAGTTCACACACAATAATGTAAGCATGACGGGGTTTGCTTCGTTTATACAAATATACAATGTTTTGTATGGTAAAAAAAAAAAAAAAAATGCTTGCCTCATTTGGGTTAAAAGATGGCTTGCTAGCTTTGCTCGAACATCCAGGCAAACGCTTTGGGGTAAAAGAAAAAAAAATGTTGTAAACAGTGATTAGTTGAAGACCTTGTCAAGTTTTGTTTTTTATTTAAACATTTTAATGAACATAATTTGAACCTATGGTTTGATAAAAGGTTTTTATGTGGGACCCATTACACTGCATCACAGAATGAGGTCTGTGGTACATAGACACAATATGAGTCACTTTACAAAAAGAAATCTAAAAAATTTGCCTTGTATAAAGTAGTCAAAGGAAGGATAGGTACATTTTTATAAAGAACATTTTACCACCTACAATTTTACTCTTTCGCAGTACTAGTTTCTTTATACCACTAAATAAATGTATATTTTTTTATACATGTAATATTTAAGCTTATTTATTAATTTTATTTTAATTAAATTTTTCAACTGTTTATAATTCAACTTCATAGTTATAGTATGTGCACAATTTTAACAAATTAATTTATAAATACAATTAATTTTGACCGAAAATAAAATCAGTTTAAATGATCAATATTATAAATTAATTCTATGGATCTGCTACTCCTCATTTATTCTTAATAGATGTGAAAGAAAATGCAGCTTATATTCATCACACTATCCAAAAAGATACCTGATAATTGTTATTACTATAGAGCAGGGATACTCACTATGCGGCCCTCAGTACAATATTGTGTGGCCCTCGACCATACGTAAATCTCGCGATATTTTCCTCATTATCTTACGTTGCTTTGAAATAAATTAAGTGCCTAAGAAATGACAATAAATAAATTGTTCAAAACTAATCCTGATCATATTTGCTTGAACCTACACAAGTCAAATTTTAGTTGAATGAATTTCATTAAGAACAAAAAAAAGTCACGCCTAACGCCTAACACATGAAATCCTTTAGCACCTGCTAAGAATAGAAGTGTCCAAAGAACCAGCAGACATTTATCATGGCCACCCTAAGGCTGTCTGCAGACTGTTTTGTCTCCAGTGTGCGCCTAGCCTAAGAAAACATGTTTTTATTGTTTTTCATAACAATTGATTAAATTACATAGATTATTATAGATTTTAAGTAATAGTGCATAATGGCTTGAATTGAAATTATGTAATTACCGTATTTGTCCCAAAATAGGATATTATCCAAAATTGTTGTCTCATACTAAATGTAAAACATATTTCTTAAGATTTTTAATGTTTATTCATAGGTGACAGTTTAATCTTAAATGAAATAAGTTTTTATAAATTTTTTACTGATGTACGGTTGGTGTACAGGCCTTTAAAACTGTCCAATGGTTTTTTGTAATTACCGTAATGAAAAATAAAGTGAGCCCCCACTTTGCTCAAGTGCGAGGTAATTTCTTACAGTTAGGAGTTTGAGAAGCTGGCAATATTGACAAGAAAAGGCGCGAAAAAATGGCGGCTAAAGCCTTAGTCTATCCTGATTCTTTTTTTTTTTTCTTCTTCTTTTTAGAGTTAAAGTTTTCAAACAACCTTTATTCATGTAATTTACCGTATTTTAATTTAAATCATTATTATAAAATACTAGATTTATGAAACCAGGCTTACTTTTTAGCCCTTATGTACTGTTAGTGTTTATGTACTGTTTGTGTTACTTACTTTTTAGCCCTTATTGCTGTTTAAGGAAATAACTTGGATATTTCTGTAGTGTAATTTATTTAGCTCTAATTTAATATTAATTGATCAAATGAAATTACCATACTAAAAAATGTGTAATTACCGTAAATGTAAATAAAATGACGGTAATTAATTTTTATTACTGTAATTACAAATTTTATATTCTGTTATAAAAAGATCGTAAGCTTGCACGGATAGAATTAAAATAAAGTTCTAGGTCTTTCAGATGTGTCCGTGTCTCAAAGGATGTACGTCCCAAATTTTATCTCTTAAAACTAGAGCAAAATTGCCCATAGTTTGAGAATCACCTCTATAAGGATTAAAATTGGAAAATTGCTAGATTAAAAAAAGTAACTTAACATAGAGTACAGACTCATGGGGTCAACGCCTTGACACTCTAATTCGAATAGCTCATTAATAACCAAGCCATAGTCGCTTTGACAATACATGGTTCAGTGAAAGGTTATGATCTGTGAAATGGCATGAACTAAGGGCCTAGTAAAAATGTACCTAAATAAAGCCTAATTGCTAAGTTCGAACAAGTGGTTCATCCTACCCGTCTAGTACTAGTACCTAATAAAATTATTAAATTGGTTAATATGTTTGTTTTTTTGCATTTCTATTGCTTGGGTCTGATTTCATCTATATCATTTTTAAAGTGTGATTTTCAATGTATGAGGTGTTGAATTTAATTTTATCAATGCTTTATTGTGCTCTGCATACTGTCAGAGAGATGTTGCTAAATCAGATTTTGAATAGTTGTAAAGGTTCTCCTCCTATTTAGGTGGCTGAGCATTGATTGCGAAAAAGGATTGTTAAAAATATTACTTTGTTATGATAAAGGTAAAAGGTCAATTATTCTGAATGCCCCAATATTTTTGTGATTTTGAAATTATCTCTGCTGAACTCCAATCTGCCAATGATAAATATCCATATTCTTTGCAGAAATTATACCTATAATATTCCTTTCCACCAACTGAGAATAGATCCTATGGGGTCAATCCATACTTAGTGGTCCAAAAATAAAATAGTTGGTTAAATTAGGACATAACCTAATATAAACACTGGAAAATAACCTTTAATTTGGTTTTTGTTTCAGCCTTCTAGGACAAATAGCTTAGGAGATATGAGCGTTGACGTAAATGCCCAAAAACAAAAAAATTAACGTGCGAAGGAAATCAAAAATGGCCGCCACTCCTAAACAGTTTAAGATAATTTTTTTTTAAGCATTGTTTTGAACACCTTAAATAGGAGGGAAACAACAGGGGAAATATAATTTTTTTCTAAAATGGTCGAGCAACCAACTATTTTATTTTTGGACCACTAAGTATGGATTGACCCCATAGGATCTATTCTCAGTTGGTGGAAAGGAATATTGTAGGTATAATTTCTGCAAAGAATATGGATATTTATCATTGGCAGATTGGAGTTCAGCAGAGATAAAATTTGGGACGCACATCCTTTGAGACGCGGACACATCTGAAAGACCTAGAACTTTATTTTAATTCTATCCGTGCAAGCTTACGATCTTTTTATAACAGAATATAAAATTTGTAATTACAGTAATAAAAATTAATTACCGTCATTTTATTTACATTTACGGTAATTACACATTTTTTAGTATGGTAATTTCATTTGATCAATTAATATTAAATTAGAGCTAAATAAATTACACTACAGAAATATCCAAGTTATTTCCTTAAACAGCAATAAGGGCTAAAAAGTAAGTAACACAAACAGTACATAAACACTAACAGTACATAAGGGCTAAAAAGTAAGCCTGGTTTCATAAATCTAGTATTTTATAATAATGATTTAAATTCAAATACGGTAAATTACATGAATAAAGGTTGTTTGAAAACTTTAACTCTAAAAAGAAGAAGACAAAAAAAAAGAATCAGGATAGACTAAGGCTTTAGCCGCCATTTTTTCGCGCCTTTTCTTGTCGAGCAACCACCTCTGGACCGGTCCATATGGATTGACCCTATGTCAAGTTAATATTTTNCACGAGCCTGAACTCAACCCCCCCTTTCCGTAATTCACCAAGAGTCCCTACCTAATAATAACCTGTCACACAAAACGTCCTAGCCATGAAAATATAACCTACAGAAGAAAAGGTAAATCCAAAAAGCAAAGCATATTAAGAAATTGCCCATGACCAAAGCAAAATGCATGGTATAAGATTATGATTAGTGAGTAATACAAACTGTAAAATAATTCTAATAAAATCACATTAGAAAATTAGTGTTAATATGATATTGTTTTAAAATTATTAATTCTAATTATAGTGGAGTATTAAGCATGCAAATAAAGTAAATGGTAGTTTATAATGGAGCACTTAAGCACACAGCTACTCAGATCAAAGGTGAGTAGCTCTTAAAAAGGTGTCTGAAGTTTTAGTGGCTAAGTAAAGTTTAAAGTAAGGTCTAGTTGAAGATAATTCTTCCAAGTTTGCACCTTTGATACTTTTGGCTAATATGTAATTGGATCGTTAAAGGTGAGAAAAAATAAGTGAAATATAACCTACATTTCAAATTAAATACTTATTTTTTCTCACCTTTAACGATCCAATTACATATTAGCCGTAAGGTCTAGCATTTTAACAGTGAAATCTAATAAGAAATAAAATATCTCTAGAAAAAAAGGATTTTTTTTTAAACAGGAAAGGATGAGTCTGAAAGATACTAGGCCAGCCACACATTATCTCTTCTCAGGGTTTGTCCAAATGAAAAGCATCCAAATGGAGCAATAGTAAAAAGGTAGCTAGGGTCATTTCTCACAAGGATTCCAGTTTAGTTTAATTGTATAACTTTATAAGGGGCCTCGATGGGACTTAACCAAATAATAGAAAAAAGAACGCAATTTGAATAATTCATGTTGGTATAATATTTTTTTACTCTCTAGTGCTATAATTTTGAAACTGTTTCTCCCATGTTAAAATTGCACAGAAATAATTTTAGGATAATTACAAAATTTACGAGTTATGGGAAATGTACTTTTGACAAATGTACTTATGAAGTTTGGAACAGTTTGGCTACGGTATACTTTTATTAGAGAGAACAGTGACTTAGACCTTTATGAAAAAAAAATCATTTTAAGAGCATTAATTGCTTTGCCTTCTTTGCAATAGTCTAGATCAGTGTTTCCCAACCGTTTTGATGCCACGACCCTATAAATTTCTCTTTCACATTTACGCGACCCTACCTTGAATACAGTGTATTGCATACCCTAAAGGTAGTGACACACTTCGCTACCCGGTTGTCAATGAGATTAGAATGGACCCGTCCACACGAGGTGGCACCACCTGCCAGGTGGCACTACCCAGACAGCCCATTGTTCTTAATTGAGCCTGTCACATGGTGCCATCCAAGTCTCTGCCAATCAGCTCCTTCAATCAAATCTAGGGGAAATCATATCAGGGGCCAACTGCATCCCTCATATGAGAGTTTTTACTGGTCCAAACTGTTCTTCAATATTCTAAGCAAATTGATGAAAGTTCCACACAAAATTCGGTAAAAGTTTAAAAAATGTTAGTTCTCTTTGATACAGGGGTACACTGTATGAAAACAAACTAGTAATCTTTTTGTCTGAAATTATTATTAGATGAATCCAAAAACGACTTTTTTCCCTTCTTTAACCAACATAATGATAAGCAAGTTCAGCTATCTCTTCCATTTTTCTACTGGCCAAAAAAAGTAATAACTCGGGTGGAGCAAGACAGGTGGCGGAAGCAAGTGGCGTCAACCAGGAGGCACTACCTGGGTGGCGAAGTGTGTCACTAGCCTAAGGATTGCAGGGATATACATGGCCCCACGAGCCTGAACTCAACTAAAATCATTACTGGATTAGAAAGGAAGGACTATAGGCTGATTTATTAAAAAAAACACTGAGCACACTGATCATCACAATACTACAGTTAATGGCGTTGCTAGATTTTTTTATTTTCTTATTGTGTTTGCTTTGAATAATATCAGTCTTGCATTACATAGAGCGCCAATAAATTCCTGAACACAAGTTGGCGGTCTGATGACCCTTTGTCAGAAGTTTAAACAAAAGAGATTCAAGCTTATAGTTTTATTACTCCTCGTTGCAATGCAATATCCCTTATTTTGCCATTTTATTTTTATCGACCTTTCAAGTTTTTGTTTTTATCTTTTCCTAATAATATCCCTAATTTTTAAGAATTTATCGTTATAATTTTATTTTTTTTACTTGACTAAATTGAACTTAATTATATCTTATTTTTTTAGAAAGCCTTTTTTATTTATGTTGTGTAATTTCAATGATTGCGACTCTAAAATATTACGTCGCAACACTATTTTGTGTCCCTTCTAGATGACGAAGAGGCATGGCAACTACAAATAAGATGCCATTCATTAATAACAAACCACCCGACACAATATTTTACAAATGTAAAAAAAAAAGAATTGTACAAATTTATCTATGTATTATTTAGTCGCTTCGTATTACCCTTTATATAGTTTTGTTTCAAAAAGAAAAATCCTTTTACTGGTCTAACAGGTAGTATAATAAAAACCTATTTAGTTTTCATTTTCTTTACTGCGATATTTCAACCCCTCCTTTTTATATTATCTAGGTAAATGAAAGTAAAATTTTACACTTGTGAGAAATAAAAATAGAATTTAGAAATTTAAATAAGATTTTTTTTTTTTTTTTTTTGTATTTAAACAAAAATAAATCTTTGAAATAAAAGTAAATCAATTAGAAAATGGCAATAAAAATGCTTAAGGGTGTTGTTCTTTAGGCATAGAACAAACATACAGACTGATTTACCTATGGACTCCGCTCACACAAGGACTACGTGTGTTTCTGTGACATTCGAATGTTTGCGATGATTATGAATGGGTTTATCTAAAAATCAGGACAAACCTGATACACCAAGCCAAGCTCAACCCACAATTCAATTTTGGATAACATACCCTTTGGAAAAATAGAGTGATCATGTGGCTGGCTTAATAGGTAATATGGTAAGAAATGACACCTAGAAGGTAAAGTTGTTTCCTTAACATACACACTATTCAACAAGGAAAAAATACAATCAATAACATTTAATCTGTAGAGAAAAGTTTACTTACACATTATTTATTTAGACTTGTTTAATCAATATATGGAGGATATTTTTCTCACCCCCTTACTAATCTAAATGGATAAGGAAATTATTAGTGTATTAATAAATTATCAGAAAAAATTGTCACACACTACTAAATGATAAATGAATTACGCTTATATTAGTTTTATTTTAATATCCTTAATTGATCTTTTTATTTGACCTTGTTATTTTTCAGTAATTTGTTATTATATTAAAATAATTAATTTTAAATTATAAAAAGAAGACAATAATACCTCAAGTGGAGGCGGTAAGAATCTTTGATCATCTCTATGGATATTAGATTTTATCTACAACAAGAAAGACATAAAAATGAAATACCACACCTGTCCTCCTAATGTAGAAGAAAAGTGTAGTTTATAAAAGTATTTTTCAAATTATTTTGATTCACTTAGTATTTAAAAGTACAGCGTCAATTATTTTTCTGTATGGCCACAGAACAATTCCATAACTCTCTAGAGTTAGTATTTTCATACTTGGGAGTACCGATGAAATTTATGGTGTGGCAAACTTTGTCAACCACTGGTAAATAGGTTGACACAAAGGACATGCAAGTCCTCAGCATGTTTAATGCGTCATGTTCCTTCACAAACCTTTCACGTCTTGATACAAAGCACAATAAAATGGATTTATTTATTTTTTTATAATAAAGAAAAAAGGAAAACATAACTAAGTTTGTGTAACCATATTTGAAATGAAAAATGTAAGGTGGAGAAGGGGGTTTATTCGTTTTTGTTTAAAAATCTGCTACTTTTTTCACTGATAATAACAATAGATAGGGAAGGGCGTGAATTAATTAACAGGTTCTTAGAAATGAGTTCTACCACATTGTTTATTTAATGTTATTTATTTACAAAAAAAAAAAACAAGTTCCTTTAATGTCTAGCTGAAATTTTGAAAATTTTAAAATCTTAATGGACTCAAAGTTTAATTTTATTTAAATATTACATTTTAATTAATTAAAAACTCACATGACAGTTTAATAAAACCTCCATAAAGTGACCACTGAAAGAACTTACCAAAAGTGAACATCTTAGACAGGCACCATAGAAACGTGGACAACTTGACCAGATGGTCACCTTTTATGGGTTGGTCAAATTAGTAGATTTTACTGTATATTAAAGGGAATGCATAAGTTAAAAATAAAGGAAAATATGTTGTTTTTTTTTATTTTTTATTTATTTTTTTCGGTAAAACTTTTTACAAACAAAATTTAAAAGGGTGTTATATTTACAAGTGGGTTCTGGTTAAGTTCATATTGGTTTCTTTGTTCCTTCTCACCTTTTTAGTTTTTTTTAAATCAGTGCCAATAGAATGTACAATTTTAAGGCATAAAAGTTAGTAAAAGTATTTATATGAAATCCATGTCCAGGTCATTTCAAATAAAGCTATACCAAATATAAATCCTCCATGCAAACCAGGTAACCTTTAAATACTACTTGAAATTTTAATGAAAAATAAACTTTAGTATTTACCTGTGGTAAAACTCTAAAGGGAGTTGTATTTGCAGGCGCTTGTGTGGAAGATGCAGTGACAGGAGCAGGTCCAACCCTAAGCAGCTGATATTGGCCATTCTCTGTTTTGAGCAACAGGTGGCCTTGCGTTCCAGGGGCCAGCCCTTGGAAAGCTTGCAGAGTAATCTGCTGTAAAGAAAGAAACATTTGACATTAGATTAGCAACACCTAAGAGAGACATGCCTTCTGTCTTAATTTTCACTTACTTTTAAAAATGTAGACTATTAAAAGAGCACACCACAGTTAATTTATCATTTCTTTAAAACTATCATGAAAGAAATGGCAAACAAAATTGTTTTTAATGTACTTAGGGAATGTATAAAACTGTTTAGAGCTAAAGGTATAATATACTCATGAGTAAACCAAACCATTACAAGTAAACTTAAATAAAATTTGTCCCTTTTTTAAGTAATCTTCCTCACTACTGTGTATAGGTGGAATCTATACAATAAGAATCAACTAATTATATAATTTTAAGTGTTGTTTCCACCCAATAATTAGATCTAAAGAAGAGCTAAATATACTAAAACTTTTTATTTAGTATTGAAAATAAACTTCCAACCACAATTTTAAAATCAATCATAATTTATCACATCTAAAAATCAAAGCCATAATTACCTAATCAATATACCTAAATAATTACTTTGTTATAATTTTCCACTTCTTCAATTATTAGTTTTTTTTTTTTTTTTGTTTTTTTTTATTGTTAAATTAATTATAGTGGCACATTTTACAGTTCAAATGGTTGTATCCTTCATGGAACTCAACCCTGAACAATTTTCTGGGGAAATATATATTAACCATTCCCTCATTGTTATACACCGGGGGAGAGTGTTGTCACTTACGTAAAATAGTGTGTGTTGTTAGGTTAGCTGGCTCATAATATTGAATGTACGACTGGGTTTTATCAGTGCTATTTTACTTTATTATTTTTTAATCAATTATGTGTTTTATCATCTATAATGTATACATTTATTGGCTTATTAATGATGTTACTGATATGTGATAAGGTTAAAAACAGTTAAAAAAGCTTTTAATTGAGTAAAAAGAGCACATCTATAAGTAAGTTATTTTACATTTTATTTGAGATATTTGTGAGAATTATTTGTTTTATTACCTATAATGTATACAGTTGTTGGCTTACTAATAATGTTACTAATATATGATAAGGTTAAAAACAGTTAAAAAAAGCTTTTAATAGAGTAAAAAGAGCACATCCGTAAGTAAGTTATTTTACATCTTATTTGAGTTTTTAAAAACGGTTAAAAAAGTATATAATAGAATAAAAAAAAGAAAAAACTACAAAATGCATACAGAACACTAGTAAACAATGGTATATTATGAGCCAGATAGGATAACCTGACGAAAAATTTGTGGAGGACGCATGACGTCACAGCAACCTTTGTCACCTTTATGTAACCTCTCTGACATATTACACGTATTACATCTTACGTACTACATTATATGTTTTATTGGTGTTTAAATAAATTGTACTTAAAAATATATATATTTTTTTCAAGTGTAATACTACTCTATTTAGGGGTTCTACCCAAATTTAGAGATAAAATAATTTTTCAATTTTGCCAATATAATATGATGTGCACATAATATATGTTGCTTACTCCCCTTAACTTAAATATTATGATGAGGGGAGCAAACACAGATTATGGAGAGAGCTGCTACCTGTTGAGAAAAGGTGGAACTAAAAGAAAACAAATCTACAGTCCAGCTCTTGCTGCCAAACACAATAGCTTTTATTCTTACTCTAATGATTTCCCAATAATAAATACTCTTAATCCTTAAATATTTATTAATATAGAATATATCTTATATTTATATAGAGGCATGGCAACTACAAATAAGATAACTACAAATATTTTACAAATGTAAAAAAAAAAGAATTGTACAAATTTATCTATGTATTATTTAGTCGCTTCGTATTACCCTTTATATAGTTTTGTTTCAAANTATATGTTTTATTGGTGTTTAAATAAATTGTACTTAAAAATATATATATTTTTTTCAAGTGTAATACTACTCTATTTAGGGGTTCTACCCAAATTTAGAGATAAAATAATTTTTCAATTTTGCCAATATAATATGATGTGCACATAATATATGTTGCTAACTCCCCTTAACATAAATATTATGATGAGGGGAGCAAACACAGATTATGGAGAGAGCTGCTACCTGTTGAGAAAAGGTGGAACTAAAAGAAAACAAATCTACAGTCCAGCTCTTGCTGACAAACACAATAGCTTTTATTCTTACTCTAATGATTTCCCAATAATAAGTACTCTTAATCCTTAAATATTTATTAATATAGAATATATCTTATATTTATATACAATAAATAAATTAAAGCTTAACTAAGTAAACGTTCAATTTCTTACCTTGCACCTCAACCGATTCATTTCTGTTTCTTTTACCTAATTTTTAGCATTTCTCTAAATTTTCAAAGTTTCATTCTCTTTTTAAAATAAAAACAACCATAAGTAACAAACTAAACAATTTAAAGCCAAAAACGAAATAGCAAAACTCATTCTGAGGCATTTTGCATTCCTTTTTTTTACAATTTACAATTTCATAACACAATTACTTAATTTATTTTTAATTAGTTTAAAGAAAAAGTTTTTATTTAAAGTTCTTGAGTAAGTTACTCTCTATTGAGAGAAAAAATAGGAAAATTTCCAACAAAAAGGCACTCTCTGATAATCATGGTAATAAAGATATTGGAGTATTAATAACAGAAATAGGGGTTTTAGGTATTTCTGAAACTAGTAATGCATAAAATGTGATCAGGGAAACCCAAATACCTTTTAAACCAAGAAACTAAAATATCAAAGACAATTAGACACACTAAAATAGTTTAGGTATAACTTCCAAAATTATAAAAACTCAAATAAGCCCTTATCTGCCCCATTTTGGTGACGGTTCATAATATTAAACTTTGTTTTAACAGCTCCTTAACCCTTTGTAATTATTGCTTTGGCAAATACAAAAAAAAATACATATATATATATATATTATGCATTAATTCTTTCAGCCTTAGAAGGAACTAATAATTCTGTTACCTAAATAGTTTATTGACCGAGCACTGCACCTAGCATCTTTTTAAGAAAGTCTTTACCAGAATAAAATAATATACTACTTAATGCAAGAAAGGTTGCAGAGTACCCATTTAATTAAACACATATATCATAATTCTCTACTACCAACATTATTATAGACACATTATAAGGTAGTGATTAAAAGCTAGTAGGTCCATTGCTAAATTATCTAACCCTCGGGTGCGCGAGGTCTAATAGAGACATGAGGAGGCGCACACCCCTGTTATGACTTATTCTGTTTCAAATGCTTTCACAATAGGTAAAATAAATATAAACAAATATGAGCAAAATATTATAATACTTATTAAAGGGTTTTATTATTTTTTTAAATCATAAAATGTCGTTGTAGTCTCATAATATGCAAGCACAAGTCTCCATAATAATTTTCATATATTTACTTTTTATTGTTATATTTTACAATACAGGTACCATATTAATTTATTCTGAATCATATGTATAAATTTCTCTAAAATTGGCGTAATAATAAAATTTGAGTTCAAGTAACGTGGGTTTCCTGTCAGGACAATACGGACACAGAATTAGAGTATAATCACTCATCGTCCCCCTTATGCCAGAACCATGGAAGTGCTAATTCCACATTGTTGGGAAATGCCGTTTTAAAGTTTATAATCCATATTCAGCATTCTATTCCATAATTTAACTATTCTTTTTTTTATGTACAGCAACATAGTATTGGGCTTATTAGTCAGACTATTTTGGCCCTAGCATCCCCCCTTGTTCCTGAAAATGCACATTTATTGTTTCAGCATTTCACATTCATCAAACTGTCATAGCCAATAACAGCTGATAGAATGCAGGCTCTGGCACAACATAGATTAAAGAACAACAAGTCCAAATAGCTAATAATCCCAGAAAATGAAAATTTGCGCATTTATGGTTCTGGCATAAGAGGAGTGTCATGATGTCAAACAGTGACTTCTTCTGCTCATAAAACCAAGAAATGTAGATTGAAAAATCCCTATCTTCCAATCGCTCTTATTTATTTCTGAATTTTACAGTTTTTTCTAAACTTCAGGCCCAGCAGGACTGTGCGTTCCCCAAGGTAAAAAGACAGCTTCCCAATTTTCAGATGAGACTAATAATTGGATGTGCATTAGAAATTAATTAGTTTAAACTGGTTTTTCCTTTAGACCAGGAATAGGTTTTTTTGTTTTGTTTTTTTGTAAGAATGGTTAATAGCAATTTTAAGAATTCATTTATAAGTGCCAGTCTTTAAGTTAATAAAAACTAAAGAAATCCATTGATTATTAATTTCTATAGAGAAGACAAGTTCAATACATTAAGGGTGCGTTAAGAATCACTAACCGGTCGACTGGCAGTTGGTAAGTGGTTAGAAACATCTTAGCTTTAAATAATTATAGCTGGCTAGGGGCTTCAGAAAGGCAACGATAGACCAGGTTTTAAATATAAACTGGGTTTGGTTAGTGGGTGAAACTATTAGAAGTGCTCAAGTTTAAAAACTTAATTATTTTTATACTTATAGGTTTCTGGGTGGTAGAAAATAAAAATTCACCAAATTACTTCATGGCGAAGTAAACAATGGTTTTAACTTTTAATTTAAATGCAACGAAAGTACGTTATGTATACTAACCATATTCTTGATTCAGCTGAAGCGGTCGCAACCGCTCTGGTATCGCTAAATCCTAAATCAACCGAAGGTTTACAAACGCTATGGGTTTAGGTTGATCCATCTGGACAATCCGGTTACTTCTCGGTTGGCCTAGTTAGTGATTACAAACGAATCTTTAGATCACAAGTGACTTAAAATAAAATGTTTGTTACTTTAGGCCAATAATTGCAGGGGAGACAACTCAGGATGCGTTACAGACAAAGGATACTTTAACATTTTTTTTTAAACTTGACTACAGTTCTGGGGCACTGTATTAAATACAATATTAATGTTTTCAATGGTTGTTCAATTCATATTATATAAATAAATTGCAACCAGGGAAGTGAAATTGAACATTGAAATTGGGAAGTGAAACAAGAGCTATTTTCAGTCACCAGAAGAACAAGCCTAAACTGTCTGCTGAATTTACTAAATCAAATATAATTTTTCCCTCAATGCAGTTTGATAAAACTAACCAAATAATCCCTAAAGTATAATCAATATTACAGCATTCAATTTATAGAACCGGGGGTGTGTGTAGAACCCCCGTGTAGAACGACCCCCCTTGATCTTGGTCTCATTTTTCTTCTCTATGTATCGATTCCATGGTTTGAATTCGGTTTTGGCAAAATTCTTAGTAAAAAGTAAAAGTCTTAGTAAAATCCTTTGTCCTTTTATATATTAAAGATTTGCCAATGGTCTATTCGCATATTAATTTCATAGAGCACCCATAGATAAGGGAAGTCTGACCAAAACTAAAAAATTATAATAAGTAAGTCCGGAATGGTACCTTCTTTGGCGGAATGTCATCGTAATTTAAAAAGTTTAAAAGAATTTTCTCTTTTTGCGTAGTTTTCTTTAATTTTTTGCTAAACCTTAAAATTATTTTTTTATATTTAGTTTTTGTGAAACATAGACCTTTATCGGCACTCTTTCACTTTGTTATTCACCTTTTTTATTTTGAAATTGAAATTTTAAAAAGAGTTCATGTTATCGATGTGGACAGTGCAGTGCAAGGTTTCAGGAGGAAGACGCTGCTAAAAGTCGTGTAATCTGAATTTTTTAATGAAGGTAAAAAGAAAGGGATGATGCCTATATACAGATTTATTATGTACTTGAGAAGTTGTCACAGCTTCAATTCTATCCTTCTATTTCACACCCCACAAAAAAAGAATTGATATCTGTAACCTCTCTTTGTTTATAACCTTTTTGGTCAAACGTGATTATAGACTTAGCCTTAGCAGGAAACTGAACAGCATGGTAATATAGAAAGGACCTTGTCAAGAACAATGACATTTCCAACATTTTTCAGTATGCTAAATAGTACAAAAATACTATTTAACTTCTTAGAACTTATAGAAGAGAAAGAACTCATAAAACAATTATAGGCACAAATCTAAAGTCAAAGGACTTGACAGCGGTACTCACTAGTTCACTTTTAGTCAGGCCCCTTGATGCACTTTCATCCCTAAGAGAAGAGAAAAACCCCAAATAGAAGCATAAACAAGACAACCATTACATTTTATCAAAGTAAAATTAAAAACACACACGTACCCCTGGTTGAACAGGCCCTTTGCCGACAACCTGAGGTCCACCGATGACAACCCTTTGCGGCACTCCTTTAGCTCCAGCTTGAGTAGGAGTTCCTGGGCGCAAAGCATTCATATTGAGAATCTGAACATTAGGTTGAAGGATCTGGGTTGGTTGTCCACCCACGATAGCAGTCGTAGTTTGCTGATTACTTACTCCCTGGTTCAGAGGTTTGGCCAAAGTAACGATACTTGGAACTCCTTGGGCTGTGGATATTGCATTTGCATTGCCAGGAAGGGTCATTGTAGAAAGAGAAGAAACACCTTGACTAGAATTATTTGGAGTAGATTTGATTACTACAGCAGTACCCGTGGGCTTACCCTGGTCCATTGCACTGTTTCCAACAGCTTTGTTCACGTTCGCGGTGTTGGTAGATACAATGGTTTGTACAGCCCCCGAACTGGCTTGTACCACATTGCTAGGATTTAGACCTACGGTACCGTTGGGCAAAGTCACGGCTTGCGTGGAAAAAATCCTACTAATGGTGTTACTGCCAGGCTGCTGGTTATTGGTATACGCTATCTTAATACCATCTTGAGATTTACTGACACTAGTTACGTTCGACTGTACTATACCTAGATTCGATGTCACTTGGTTGGCATATGCACCTGTGGGAGTAACACTACGCACTGCACTCGCGGCATTATTAGAAATATTTTGATGTTCGACACTACCCGATTTGTTCACATCGGAATTTAAAACGACATCGACGGTTTCGGAACCTCCGTTTGAAACACCGTGTTTGAGAGCCGAAGTCTTACCCCCGTTGGCGATAGTGGTGTTGATGGAGTTGACGTGGTTCTGATGAACGATATTCTGTTGGTTTGTCTCTTCAGCTCCGGAAGGATTTGTACTGCCTAATTGTGTTTCTAAAGATCCCACTATCGCGCTCACTGCGGATTCGTCGACGTCCGTGCTAAGAGCTTCCTCCAGAAACTTGGCTGACGCCATTTTCTGCCGAAGTCCAACTGTAAACTGATGTACGCATGCGCACCTCTTCCAGTCGCAGATTGTACCCATAGTGCATTGCGATGTAGGTTGGGAAATTTTTTGGGTGGCCCAGAAAAGCTAACTTGAATTTTACGATTTCACTTTTCTCAAATGAAGATTTTACATAATTCTAAATTATTATAAGATAGAGAAAGAATGCCATGAAAATATTAAAGAAAATATTTCATTTATAATTAACTTATAAGTTCTTCATAAATCAAGGCTACTTGTAAAAATTAAAGAAACCCTCATGAAAAGGACACCGTTACCTTTAAATATTTAATTTTAGAGGAGATTTAGTCTACACTACCATTTTAAATCGAATTAAATTGCGAAGCATAATATATTAACATCGACCTATGATCTATTTCTTTTCTTTAATGACTATTAACGGTCATTGACATTCACTTGTATATGTATGGGTATTAAAAGCCCCCTCTTTCAAGAAATATAATTTATAAGAAATTTCTCTCCTTCATATTTTTTTTATTATATATATTAAAAAACCACAAATAAAATAAGTAATAAATATAGAAAAAAACTTTTTTTTAAATATAAGTACAGCAAAACTCCTAAGCTTGCCTCAAATAATATTAGTCATCCTGAAATGCCCCCAGTAAAATGGTTCTTTTATCTTTTTTTCTCCCCCTACAAATAAATTTAGATTGTTATAAGAGTAATTGGGTAGTAATGGTAGTTTTATTATTAAAAATTATTTTATTCGGTTTAAATTGATATTTGAGGATTTCTAGAGCTGAAAGTTGGGCTCACGGGCCCACCCAAATAGTTGATTCAAATGAGTTATAAGCATGAGCCAAGATCGTTGCCTTTAGGAAAATGCTAATGTGAAGGAAAAAAAAAACTAAAGGGAGTCTTAAGAGGGGCAGGTTATACAGAATTGATACAGAAGTTGTTTATTTTTTTTATTTAATGTTATTGGTCATCGTTATCAGTTTCTTTATTGATATCCTTTATTGACATTAATGTTACTCACATGATAGCAAATACTTTATCTAATTTATTTGCTTTAATTTTTGGTATTAAAGATGGAGGCAAAGGTAATAGAAGAGGCTCACATTTTAAGCCTTGAAAGTCCAATATCTACTGCCCCATCAACTTCACCTTCAGGAGATGACATGTCGGACAGTTCATCTATTCCACCTGGTTCTATAAACGCTGATAATTATTTATCTGTTACAGAGGTCAGTATCAAGAATATTTGCTTGTAATGTTAAAGTGTCTATGTCATATAATCAAATAGGTACTTTATTAGTTTATTTATTTTATAGATACAAGGCAGATCTTGTAAGTTATAGGCTCAAATATTATCTTTATCCCTAAAAACATTTAAAATTTCAAATCTTTAAAAAGTGTATACAAACCAACATTTGTACAAGTACCATTAAATTGCAGAAGAAAAAATAAACTCGCTTTATAATTTCTTCTTGGATATAAGTAGTTCTTTCCTTTAGCTTTTATATTTACCTAATATAGCAGTCCCAGATGAGTGAGTTTCATAAATTTGTTAACTTCTATGAGCCTACAAGTAACTAATGATGAATCTTGTTGAACTAGGGTTGTCGGACTGTTCTTAGTGCTGTTGAATTATCAGAATGTGTGGAAAAGTGTAAAGATTTAGTTCTTGAAGTCCAAGAATGCTCAGATGAAAGAAAATGGTTGGTACGAAGACTTATTGAGCTGAGGCACCGATTATCTCAGGCCCTAGAAGGAGAGCTCTCTAATAAACAAGAAAAAGAGTGTGTACTGCATGGTCACCATTTTAGGCTCAAATATGAACCAAAATCTACATCAACTCTGTACTGTGACCGTTGTTGCTGCACTATATGGCATCTAATTCAGTCTTGGTATGAATGTGTTGGTACGTAAAGCAATTTACACTTTTTAATTTATTTTTAAAGAGTAAAATGAAAGTAATATATGTGTGTGATTAAAAATATATTGTGTTTATTTTTAGATTGCCAATATAAAACACATATATCATGCCTCCCTAAAACAATCCGTGTTTGTTCACTCATTGCTCTCTCTGAAAATCCATCATTTGAGAGTAAAGTATGTCCTGAAATTGGATTATCTGCTCAGAATTATTTGTGTGCTGAATGTAAAACACACATTACTATTTGTGAGTATTTTTAATTATATTTTTGTGTACCTACTTACTATCTGTGCACCAGTGTGGTACACATAATTTAATCTGACGGAGCATACATATTAGTTTTAAAGCTCCCACTTATGAACGCCTTCAAAATTGTAAATACTTTAAGTTGTTTTCAGTGTTTGAAAATTAATCTATACTTTATGTTTTAGCTTTACCTAAAGGAACTTATAGCATCACCAATCCATTTTCAGTTGGTAATTTACCTTATTCATTATTTCTCTTGTGCAAGATATATTACTTTTAAGTGTTTTGTTTTTATTATTACTTGATACTTGTAGCAAAATTCTTAATTGTGAATATTTTATAAAAAATAAATGTTTAATCTTATTTTCATAGTGAGTGGTTTAGTAGAAGCAAGACGCTGTGATTATACTGGATTATATTATTGTCCAAATTGCCACTGGAACAGCTCTATTGTCGTGCCTGCACGAGTGTTGAAGAGTTGGGATTTTGAACCTCGTCCAGTATGTAGAGCATCTTATCAACTTATCCGCTTAGCTCGATCTAGACCGATAATTACATTGGACCCAAAATTGTATCAGTTGGTTGAGGAATTAGGTATTGTAAAGGTTAGCTTAAAAATTATTGTTATATGAGGGGTGCCTCAAAAGTAAGTTAAACTATTTTAGAAACATATAATTGAAGCGAGCTTCTTACATTCAACTAAATATGTATCTTGTCTGTGTGTAACATTTACGTGTCTGACGATAACTCGAGTAAAAGTTGAAATTTAGTATACACTTTCCTTTTACTAATACTCAGGCTAAGTTTATTGGACAGCACGATCCATCCAAGAGTTCGCAATGAGCTTTGAATTTAAAATTGGAATTTCAGGAAGGGAAAAATTCTATCATCACCTATTCGATTAAACAAACATTTTTTTTCAAATGACATTTTTCAGTAAATCCAACAACGACACCACTATGGATTAATAAAGACCGCTTAAAACTATTAAAGCGGTCCTAGACGTTTAAAATAAGTTTAAGTTTATACCACCCATCATGTGGATTTAAAAAATAGTGTAACTTACTTTTGAAACACCCCTGCTTAGAACAGAACCTATTTGTTTAGTCCTAAGGTCTAATTGTAGGTAGTTTAGCCTTAAGTCTTAATTATTTGTCTCTTACGTTTTTTTTTTATACCTTAAGTACCTATAGTAGGATTACAATTAGTCTTAGAGTTAATTCTGACATGGAAAAATCAAAAAAATGGGGGGGGGGATTTTAAATTTTGACGTCTACAAGGTCAGACGAACTAGACAAAGGATGGCCCTCAGGAAAACCATCTATATTGGTTTTACAATTATATTTTCTCTGACAGCACAGTAAAATTTTGAATTCTAAAAAGGTAGGGCCAACTAAATTTTTATCGCTGGTCCTACCCACTACAGGCCTAGAGGATTTTTTTTTATCCATCATTTAATGAGGCCGATCTGAAATGTCAGAATTAACTCTAATTAATTCTAATCCTACTACACTGATCCAATTACCTGGATGGAGTTAAAAAAATAAGTCAACACTTTCAAATCATCAATTATTGTAAATGTTTATCAAAAATTGATTTTTTTTTTTTTTTTTAATTTATAGAAATTTAAAAAAAAACTGGATGTAGAATGCCGATGAATGTATTAGTGATCAATTCCTGACACACATATTATGGTTGATAAGAATTTTCAATTTATTGAATGTATATTGTGTAATCAGATGCCAGTTTACTTAATCGGTATCACTTGTCACAATTAAGACAAAACAATTTGTTAAAATAACATAATGCTTAGTTATAACCAATTTGAAAATACAGTAGAGTCCCGCTATTCCGAAAATCCACCTAATCCGAACAGGTCTTTGCACTAAATGATGCGTCACCATCCATGAGGTTGTTTAATTGAAGAGCTTTTTCTTGGATTAGAGGGCCAGTGATAGGGATTACTTTCAGTCTTTATTGAGAAAACCATAGGAAAAGCGCTTCGTCTAATTTATCCTAAGATGAAACAGTCGTCTTACTACGTTTTTCAATGGTCTTTTTACTTGAGGTAGCGCAAAACATCTCAATCTTACTTCTATTTTCTTTCAATCAGAAATTGCAGTTCTTCCTACGTTAATGTACAAAAATCCTCCTAATCTGAATTTTCACTAATCTGAACTGGGTTCGGTCCCAATTAATTTGGATTAGCGGGACTCTACTGTACCACCTAAGGTATCAGTTGTAAGTTAGTTTCAATAGAAAAGCTTTTAATATTGACTTACCATAGTTTGCTATTAAAAATATATTCACATGTTTTTTAAGCTCTCTTTAAAAATGTCATTTAATTTCAGAAAAAACGTGAAGACGTGTCTATTATGAAGCAGTACATAGCAGCTTGTCGTTTTGCTTTAGAGACCGGTTTCCTGATGAAAGAGCTTGAATGGAGACGCCATATTGTACATTCAACTACAGTGTTCAGTTTAGATGATCTTATAGATATACATAAAGGCAAACTTCTTCTCAATATTAACCAGATTTATTATTCCCTTTTACGGCATATCGTTGAATGTGTGGTAAATATATAGTTTATTACTCAAACATTTCTTGAATAGGTTGAATAAGCAATGTCTTCTATTTAAAAGTAATTATATCCTACCTTTATATTATCAGTTATTTTATGTGGGATTATAAGGTAATATTTAAAATTTTAGTTATATATTATTTCATTAGCCATTTTTAATTAAAATTATTTTTAAAAACTAGAAATTAATTATAGGATAGGGGGGAAAGTTGCTAAAGCCTATAACAGGTATCTGGACCTTTTATTACTTTAATTTTTTTAATGAGCTGCTAGGTTTCATTAATTAAATTTAGAATTATTTTTGATAACTTTAATCATAAATTATCTTTGATTGTTTAAACTAATGTATTTCCAGGTTTGCCGAGGAAGAGGCTATAGATGTGAACAGTGTCCTAATAAACAAGAAATACTTTTTCCGTTTGACACTTTATCCTACACATGCCCTACTTGTTCTTCTGTACAGCACAAGGCATGCTGGCTTCTAAAGCAAACATGTCCAAAATGTATAAGAACTCAAGAACGTAAGCTTAAAGAAGAACCGGATGCAACTAGTCAATTATGACAATAATATTTTAAAAGAGAATTGATTCATTTTGAAAGAGTGTTGTATCAATTAATAGGATTCAACTAAAAGCAAGCAGGCTTTTAAATATTCTTGTATCATACTAATGATTTTTTTTTTTTTAAATGTCTGTATTAATTATCATCTTTAATCTTTTATATACACAAATACTATATCTATATCAGGATTTATAAAATCTTGTCAGGAATATTTTTAGAGTTTTACTTTTATTTGGCCAAGAAAGGATGTAATCTGTCAAAGCTAAGTCAAGTAGTAATAAGACCCTGAAAAGGAACCTTTCATACCAAATTCCTTGTTGCATAAGTTTTCAGCTTTTTGAATAAAAAAAAAGTGGCCATCATATTGTTACTGTAAGTGCTTACTATGATTATTTGGAGGCCAAAGAAGGTATCCTCAGTTTTTTTTTATTAAAATATACTTGTAGACTTATACATTTGTCTTAAAATTCTAATTAAAAATAAAAATTAAATTTTTGGTCAAACAAATTTAAGTTGGTGAGTGTTAAGGCCATATCCACGCAGAGCAACTCAAAATAAACAATTGTGGAAAAAAAACAAATGGTAGCATAAGGTTTAAACTTAAATGGGACCAACAAAGGGCTGATTATGATCTACCATTGAAAGTTTGAATATTAACACTACAGTCTTCGCCAAACAAGAATTAGTGCGTCGACAGCACGGGAAAAACTAGCAAATGAGGTGGGGAGCCAATGATAGCTCAAGATTTGCCCTCTGGATAACCATATAAGAAGGTAAATGTAGTGGCTTTATTTTTTCCGTCAGAGTAACCTGCAATCTGTGTGTCACTCGATTTCCCGTACTGTCAACACACTAACTCTCATCTGGCACAGACTTTAGTGTGCCCATTCAATTACAAAGGTTGAAACTCATACTGAAAAGGTCAGTGATTTGCACCTGTAATCAGTTTCTTTTGTGTTGCTCCATGTGCATAGGGCCTAACTCTATAAAAAAAGAGGCAAATTCAGTTAATTATTGCAGGATATGTTGATTAATCTGGTCAAAGGTTACCAGAAGGTTTCGTTTTTCATTTTTACGATAGAAAACATTAGGCTTTTGTTAAAAAAAAAAAAAAAAAAAAAAAAAAAAAAAAAAAAAATTGCATATCAGAAATGGCTATGTGAGTAACCTTAGTTTTTTTCCCCATATATCTAAAGCCAATTATAATAAATAAATAATGACATTATTGGTTTCAGGTCCTTTTAATAATCCACAATTTTTTTTTGGTCTAAAAATCCTGGATTTTTGCCCACTTGGCTGTGATAAAAACAAAATTAACATGTTAGATTTAACAAATTTAATTGCATTGTTAGTGTTGAATAACGTATCAATGCAACTGAAATATATTCAATTTTTATAAGTTTTTGGTAGTATTCATACTATGGTAATTATAATTTGATTTAAACTGAAATATATTTTTAAAAAATCCTTGGGCAGGATGAGAAAGCACAGAAATCAAAACATGAATTTTTATTTTACTCAATTACCTAAGAAACATTTATTTATACTTATGATTAAAGGTTCACCACAAAATGTTAATTAGAAAATAATATGTATTAATATATTTATAAATATGTATATTGAAATGATTTTTTTAAATATAAGTATAATGCTGGTTGCAATATTAATATTCCTTCTCCTGAAAACGATTATTTAAGTGCTTTTTCACTCTGGCTTGATATGTTCTTGCTATTTGTAAGGAAAGATTTGTCTTTAATTTTTAGAATTCCAATGTCATTCATGTAAAGTATAATATAACCATTTTTATATAGGTGGTATATTATCTAGTCTTAAATTGTTAAATTTTTGTTAGTTAAAAAATATTAATACATTTATATAAAGTTGTGAAATTTCTACACATTCATTAAACGTTTTTAATACAAATTTATCTCCAAAAGATATCTGCTTAATTTATTTATATATTTTATGTTTCTCTAATAGTTTAATTATTTTAATTTTATTAAAGCAAATTAATATCATTGATATTATATATGTATATAAATTGATAATCTAATTATTAAGATTAACAATTTTTATTGGACTAACAAGTATTGTTCAGTGATAGACAAGCAGTAAGGCATTTTTATACTAGCATCATAAATACGCACATCTACTGTGTGAAGGGTCTGACATCCCTCCAATCATCTATACCAGTGGTTCTTAACCGGGGGCCTGGAAGGTAGTTAGTTACTATATATATTATATTTGGAGATTTTAAGGGGGCCGTGCTTACCAAAAGGTTAAGAACCACTGATCTATACTCTTCTGGTTATCTTGGACATCCTCCAACCATAAGTTCTTCGGTCCCTTGGGGACTCTTCCATCTAAACTCCTAAATATCCTGATATATAATAACATTACTATATTAGATGTGAGCCCATGTTTGCCTCTTTTTGTACTTTTTACTATTGGTGATAATATACATAATTTGCTTTGAACTAAACTTATTTAATACAGACAAAAACATATAATATATACATACATGTTAATATATAAATATAATGGAAGTTATTTTGGAAATACCCCACTTACTACAAACTTATAATTTATGTTATATATTTGTAAAAAAAAAATATATATATATATATATAACTGGGCAACACCGATTTTC
>KZ651167.1:527681-543059 GCA_001010745.2 Gerris buenoi | reverse complement strand
CCGCTTAGTGTGATCAAAATGGCTTGGAACGGGCCCACCCAATACCAATACATTAGAAAATATCCGTTTATTGTTATCAGTATTTCGTTTATTGTGATCAAAGTCAAGTCGAAATCGTTGAATTTTTTTATATAATTTTCGGGGAAACGACTACAGCTGCGGCAAACCGAGAAGCGTTTTGTCTAAACACCCAGGATTCTCAGAAAGTATACCTCACGCCACCTTTCCCTCCCTCTATATTACTACATAGACATAAAAAAAACATCTAAACATACATTTCTCCACCTATTTCTACGACATTTTACTTATACAGAGGTCAGTTGTTTTTGTCTTTCAATCGTTTCTGAGAACTCTATAGTCAAATTAACATTACATTCATACAAGTTCGAAGTCAATTAGTTTTGTTATAAACATTGTTGAACAAAGAATGAGTGGTTCAAAACGTCGTGATCTCATCTCGTAGGAGAAGTTAGACATCTTAAGATCGTACGATCGTTTTTGACCGAGATGAGCCAGCGGAAAGCCGCAATTAAATTGGAAACTTTCTCAGCCACTATTGAATAAACTTCTAAAACAACGGAAGGATATTGGGATTGTCTCTTTAAAGAATGAGAACCAAAAATTCACAAAAGAAAACGGAGAGGACTAGAAGAAGATGTTGAGTGCACCCTAAAAGAATGGTTTCTGAGAAAAGAATGTAAGGAGAATAAAGGAAAGAAATGTAAAACATGTTTAGTGTCATTTCAATCATTTGTTTATTTTCTAATGTTTAAACCGCATATGTGTTTTATGTGTAGGTAATAAACATTTTTTTTTTCCTTTTTTCCCCCATTCGCTTCAGCGGCTATGGCTATTGACAGGAATATCGGAATTTTCCAGTGTTATCTATTTATATTTATATTTTGATCCAATAAAAACATAATGAAAGCTTAACTAATGAGATTTTGCTTATTATTATCAGTCGGTTAATGTGATCACTAGGCCTTGTTCCCAAAGTGATCACATTAAGCGGCGACTACTGTACTCAATACTATGTTGACTATGTTATATTATGTTTAACATTAAATAATGCCGAAGGTATGGTATATTTTTCATAAAAATTTTAAATATGAGCAGGGGTTATTTTTAATAACTGTTGGAAAATATTTCAAATTAAATGAAGTCTCATATTTCAAAAATGATAACTCTCAAATTACCCCTTTATAATTACCTCAATTTAAAATGACTACATCATATTTTTCTTGATACATTTCTTAATGAGTCAGTTCATCTTGTTTTTTCTGAAGAAGCTTCTCAGCATCAGATATGTACGTATTTCCCATAAGGATGATCTAAAACAGTTATAAATATATTTTTTTTAAAACAGAATATATTTATTGATTAAAATACAAATATGCTTTGCAAATTGCATAAGCCTTTTATTTAATATTTTTAGATACCTGTTCAGACACTCTATGAATCATATCTTCTGAAACTCCTTCTTTTGATTTATTCTTCAGTATTTTTAAATGTTTATTCTGAGAATCTTTGATTATATCCCGACACTTGATGAACATTGCCTTGGCACTTTTTGTCAAACCATCTTTATATTGCTGAGTTATTCTAAAAATTAAACAAAAAAATAAAAATAATGTATAATGAGAGGCGCAAAGGGAATAATATCTACTCACACATAACTAGAAAAACTCACTGGGGTATAGGAACAATTATGCTCGAGCCATCCTGATGTGGGTTTAAATTCATGCCTGAAGAGGAAATAACTTTCATAACAGTCGGCAATAAATGAGTAGTTGAAGCCATGTCTATTATTACAACATCAGGATTGCTACGATTGATTTTAGCAACTTCTAATAGATCAATTTTTTCACCTTTATGACTAAATCTGAGAGTATCAACACCACCTACAACAAAAATATTAATTATATTATGTACACTTCACAAACATAAATGAAATAGTTGTAAGTTTGTCTAAAATAAGAAAAATTGATAATCTTGTAAGCAGAAAAGTTGCCTTGTTTTGATTGAAAGCCAAAGTAAATAATCATTTATGATCCAATCTTACAAACCTGTGGTAGACCTCAGAGATATTTTATGTATATAATCGTGCCTTAAATTGTTAATTGCTTCTGACATTTCTGTTTTAAGTTTTTCAACATCAAGAACTTCACCAATTTCATTTTCATTTATTACAATTTTCTTACTTTTCCCTGCAATAAGAAAGAAAAATAGTTTTGGTCCTGAACAAAATATTTACGAAAAGGAATAAAAAAAATATCAAACCAATAATATATAGAAATAATATGAATAAAAATATTATACCAGAAAAACTAAATTAAAACTTCAAATCCTCCCTGCAGAACATTTCCACGTACTAAGTAACAATTACACAAAATGTTTACATGCATTGTTTTTTTTCAGATTGTTTAAAATAATTTTTACTAATATTGTTTAATAATAATAATAAGTTATATGTTTACGTAGTCTTCAGAAGATAAGTCAAGAGTAATGTAAGAGAAGTCCCATTTCCATTGTAATCTTTGAGTCAAAAGAAAACTTTTCACGGACGTGAATCAATCAATTATTATGCTATAATAATTAGGAGCAGACCTACTCATTTACTGCCAAATTTAGGCAAAATTCAGTGTTCAGGTGCAATAATCCCCTTCCAGTAAGTGTTACAGGGCAGCTTCATGTCGAGGTCAAATTGTAGGGCATTACATTAAGTTAATGAATTAAATAAGATAGTATCATTTTATTATTTAATGAATACAGTACCGTTTCAATTATTAGTGAAACAGAGGTGCCGCCACTGACTATAGTCCTCAACATTAATTTAATTTTCTACATAGGGTTATTAAATTCAGGTCTACATTTGGTTTATTTATAAGCCTTTAAGGAAGGTGTCCTGGTGCTGTGGGAATAAGGACCCTATTATTTAAAGGTAGTTGAAGATTATCAGATTATACCTAGTTTAAACCCTATTATTCAAAGAAACCAAATGCTAAGCTAAACAAGATCAGACAAAAGAAAAATTAAACAAAAGTTCGACTAACAAAAATTATCTTCTTAGAAATAACAACTTTCAATGCATTCAATCTGGCTTTCACACTCTGAACAAGGGGAGGCTGGAGCTAAATAGCCGATCATCCACAAGTCCACTTACAAAAGTGTGGTCGCAATGTCCAAACAGCAGCTATTATACTGCTTTTCAAAAAGCCATGGTATAAAATGGCTATGAAAAAAATTCATTGGACTCATGATATTCACAATCTTAAAGGATAAAAATTTAGCGAAAAATTATGATGTTTTCAATTACACAAAACTTGTGCTGAGTGCAATACTAACTACACTTTGCATTTGTTTGAACGCATACTCCTCCTGAACGGCTGAACCAATCTGCACAAAATTTGGCACGGTCATAGTGACCAACCACAGGAAGGTATAAATCTGAAATGGTCCAAATTGGTACACGGGGGTACGGGGTACCAAAGTGAAAATAGTATATGCCCTTCAAGATGCATGTAGTTGGAAAGCTCTTTAAGAGTACAGTTATTGTTGTTATGTTAACTTTTGTCATATTTTCATTTATGAGGGGTCACTATTGGTAAAATAGAAAAAAATAAAAATATGGTTAAAATGCACGCTCAGCTCAATATTGCAAGCATTGCACACCTATTTTATATTGATTATATAGTTACTTATACTTTTTACACTCAATACTTCAGCTCAAACTAAACAATCCATGCACCCAAAATAAATTTGAAGGCATTCATAAAAACATGAAATTAACAAGTCAAGTAATTTCGAAAATTATAGAACATATTTATCAAATAATTTCCGTAAATAAATATAAATAATGGACTTATCAACAACATAATCTGTACCTTTATCCTTTTTCTTATCCTTTCCTTTTGCAAATGTTCTTATTTGAGATTTAATCAAATGTTTCTCTAAAGTTACAACATTTTTACTTGTAAAAACTGAAAAATTACTAAATGAATGAGAATATGCTTTATTCTTCACGAGATAATTCACAACAGGTAAAAGTTTTTTAAACATCATTGGTAAGCAAAAAAGACAAATTATAAATTTCAAAAATATAAAATTACGCCATGTAGGATCATAAGGTTATATAAATAAACAATTTATAAGGTTATATTTTATTTGTGGTTACAAAATTGTCAGGTTACCGCTATCAGTTTAAAATGTCTTCGCCTTCGCCTGCTCCGAAATCACCTGAACAATCGGATAAATCTAAAAAATACGACCGTCAATTAAGGTAATAATAGTACTTTTTAATGGCTTAAATTTACTCTTACAAATTATAAAGAAAATTGATAGTTTTACACGAACGATTTCAGATTGTGGGGTGATCATGGCCAAACTGCTCTCGAATCATCGCATATTTGTTTGATTAATGCCACAGGACTTGGGACTGAAATATTGAAATCTCTTGTTTTACCTGGAATCGGTGCTTTTACTATTGTTGATGGTCATAAAGTCACAGAGGAGGATGTTGGTTCCAAGTATGCTCATCTACTTTATCACTTTTACTACTTATTTTTTAACTTCTTATTTTCTTAGAGAATTAATGTGACAGTTTCTTAACTGTTACCTCAAGAGCCTAATATGAACTATTAAGGTTCTTGTATTTAATTTCCTTTTCTAATCTGGTTGATATTACATACAGTAGAGTCTCGCTTATCCGGACCCCGCTAGTCCGAACATCCATATAATCTGGACAAAAACTATGTACAAATTGGGACCAGGGCTAATTCAGATTTATGAATTGATAAGATTATCGGAGTTTCTGCTTTTATTGTCTATTGACATTTATAAAATAGTTCCTAGAATAGTTTACAGGTGTATATTCCAACATTCTAGCATGTGGAATACCCGGTATTTTTGTTAAAAATAAACAGATTTAGAATAAGTAAGAAAATCGACAAATATCTTTTGGTTCCATTGAAATGTAGGCAGGAAATACAATAATATACAACTGAGATGGTGAGAGGGTTTTATGAAACATGTAATGGCGGCTCAACGCAGTTCCGTGAAATTTCGCCAAGCTGTGTATGTATAATGTCCTAACTTTTTGTGAAATGATTATCCGTTTACTCGGATTTTTATATCGGAACGCAGCTTGTTTCCCTGGAAGTTCCTTCTATACCTGCACCTGCTTAGTAGATTTTATTTAAATTTTATTTCATTTTTACATTTTTTGTAGTATTCATACTACAAAACATTTACATTTTAATTTAAATCAAATTATAATTATTGTTAACTACGGGAAACATACAGAGAAAAATAGACTCCATTGTCGGAATTTGAACCACGGGCCTCTAAATTACCAGTCTAGCGCTCTACCATCTAAGGTACACTGGAGCTAGCCTGAGCAGGCTAATGATCAATGTCGGAGGCCCAAGTGCTAGTAAACGACGTCTACTGATGACCACTGTCCAGTCCATACTTCTCTACGGGGCTGAAGTGTGGGCGGACGCCCTAGATAAGGAGTGCCACAGGAAAAGACTAGCCCGAGTACAAAGACAAAGTGGACTGAGGGTCGCATCCGCGTACCGCACTGTCTCCGAGCCGGCGGTATTAGTCATCGCTGGAGTTATCCCTATCGACCTCCTGGCTAAAGAACGGAAAGCTATGTTTTTCAGGAAAACCGAGGTAGGCAAAGAAGTTGCGTCTCGGGAAACAAGGGCCCTTACAATGGAGCGGTGGCAACATACCTGGGAAGCAGAGACAAGAGGGCGCTGGACAGCAAAGCTCATAAGGAACCTCAAGCACTGGGTAGACCGGAGTCATGGCGAGGTTGACTATTATCTCACCCAGTTCCTTAGCGGACATGGATATTTCAGATCGTACCTTAAAAAGATGGGGAAGGTACCTCTGGCCAGCTGTTTATACTGCTCAGAGATGTCAGATAATGCGGAACACACCTTCTTTAACTGCGACAGATGGACACAGCAAAGAATGTATCTAACGGCGGAAATTGGAGATTTTACCCCAGACACGGTGGTGGAAAAAATGCTAGAAAGTATAAGCACCTGGGACTACGTGGCGAGTTATGTCAAAAATGTCCTTAGGACAAAGAAGACCGATCTGGACCAGCATTAACCAGTTAGGAAAAAGAAAAGTGAGCCCATAGATATGCAAGTTATAGGGCCTAGCCTGAAGTAATGTGCGCAACGGTCCCGGGCTATGGCTCTAAGAGACAAGGGAGGTGGTTTAGTCGGTAGTTCCACTAGATGGGGAGTCCGACACTCTGAACACAGCTTATGTGTACAGGCTGGTGCGTAAATGCATTCCACCTCCCTCCCAAAAAAAAAAAAAAAAGGTACACTGGAGAATGATTTCTTCTGACGTTATTGATACCTTGTCCCGAATTTAAGCTTAGATTTGATATTCGGACTGGTGACTGAACAGTCCTAAAATAGGGACATACGTTGAACAAGCATGTTTTTGAGACTAGTAGAAGTAACTTTTACGATAAAAACATCGATTTTAATAGTTTTTCTCAAACTACTAAAACTCTCGTTTATCGAGGATAAAACCACAGGAAGTGACAACTGGAACACCAACAGCAGAACGAAGTGAAAACAAGGCCACAAACATAATTCCAGACAACTCTCAACATGCAGGACAGCAAGACAACTCCAACATCCTCAGCAACAACACAGGAAACAACACAACAAACTCAGTCAACCAAGGTACTAATAGTAAATTCGCACCAAAAATAGTCAACCTAAGCCATATTATTTTAAAAGAAAAGGAAACTAGCCTACTTGAAAAAGGTCTTAGACATTCACCACACTTTAAAATCAAATGCAAAGATTTAGAGCAATTATCTGTATGTACGGAACTAGCCTTGAACACTAATTCAGAAAACAATATAGACAATAGACACACAAATTGCCCGTCTTCAAGCACATAAAACAATTAGTCAATATAAAAATAAACCGAATAAAAATAAAAATTATAATATTAAAGAATTTAAACAAATTAGAGAAAGACTTAATGATAATAACATAGTTGCAATTAAATCCGATAAAGGTAACACCACAGTTTTATTACATAAAGAAACTTACATTGAAAAAGTTGAAACTTTCTTAAATAATAATAATTTTACGGAAATAAAGAACGACCCTACCGATGATTACAATAATAAAATAAAAAAAATACCATTAATACAAGTACAAACATATTTAAAAAACATGACATGTACAGATTAAAAATAATGAACCCCACGGCACCTAAATTAACCGGTTACCCAAAAATACACAAAGAAAACACACCTATAAGACCAGTAGTTACCAGCATTAATTCCCCCACGTATAAAATAGCAAAAGAACTTAACACCATCATAAGAACATCTGCCCGAAATTCCAATACCCTGTCAAAAATTCTTACGAACTGGTTAACAATATAAAACACACGAATATTCCAAGAAATGCCAAACTTATATCATTCGACGTGGTCAATCTTTTTACCAACGTACCCACTCAAGAATGTCTTGAAATTATTAGGAAAATAATAACACAATCGAGCTTAGATATTTTTGAAAAAATAGACCTAGAAAAACTGGTAGAAACCACACTTAAACAAAACTACATGGTTTTTAACAACAAGTACTACACCTCAGAAAGCTTAGCTATGGGATCCCCCCTAAGCCCTTTACTCGCAGACATGTTTATGAACCATATTGAAAGTAATATCTTCAACTCGAATAATAACCTTCTCAAAAATATTATTTATTGGTACAGATACGTCGATGACATTATCTGTCTCTGGATAGGGACTGATAGATTACTACAACAATTTTTGGCATTTATAAACTCCATACACCCAAACATCAATTTCACCCTAGAAACAGAGAAAGATAAGTCAATTAACTTTTTAGATTTAACAATAACTAGAGTAGAAAATAACCATAAATTTAAAATTTATAGAAAACCTACATACACCGATATAATTATACACAATAGCTCAAACACGTACTATAAACATAAAATGTCAACATTTTACAGCCTAATTCACAGAGCGATAAACATCCCAATGGAGGAAGAGGACTTTAACATTGAAATAAAAACAATAAAATCTATAGCAGAAAACAATGGATACCCACTAACAACAATAAATAAAATATTACGGACCAAACTAGAAAAATCAGCCATACAAATAGCAACAAAACTCACTAACACCACAGATAAATCCCCAACCTGGGTAAGTTTACCATACCTGGGAGAAATCTCCACAAAAATAGGCAAAATTATACAGAACAATAACACTAGAATAACTTATAAACCTTACACAACACTCAGGAAATGTTTAGGATCTATAAAACAAAAAACAGACGTAGCAGACAAATCCGGCATCTACAAATTAACGTGTGACACATGCAAAGGTGTCTACCTAGGCCAAACCGGAAGGAAAGTGTCGAAACGTGTCAAAGAACATTACGCAGCATGGACCAACAAGTCGGATAAATCCAGCTTTGCTAACCATCTAATAGAAACGAACCACACGTTCACAAAACAAGCCTACGAACTTATACACATTTGTGAAAAAGGAAAAAAAATGGATTTATTAGAAAATCTTGAAATCCACAGAGCCCTAAATAATCCTGACATCGATTGCTTTAATGAAAGAACCAACCTGAATAACTCCATACTAGTCAAACCCTTATAATAATAAACATTTTACTCACTCTCTCCTTCAACACAACACAGTTCCTTATCTTTATTAATAACAGTTGCCATCTTCATAAACTCATAGCATTTATTACACTTACTCATAAGGCCTTCTATCCGTACAATTAGATTAAATAAAGTTGATTATGTTTAATGTTACTTACTAATTTATTTGTTATTTCTAGATATGTTTAGAGCTTCTTAGATTCCGATTGTTCCTTTTTAGATTCTAGTAAACATTGTATAACTTAAGTTTAGTCATTATTATTCAAACCTGTAATTTTCATACTATGTATCTAATTCTTTGTACATATTAATACTTCCTTTACATTCCTAGACCTAGAGCTTGGCCCTAGCTCTTAATCCGATTGGAAACCCCCTCACACCCGCTTTTCCAAGAACCCCACACCCCTCCCGACCTTATGTCCTAAACACTTGCCACCTTAACTCCTTGTCAGTCTATAAATATAAGGCACTGAAGATAGCCGTCATACTATTTATACTTTTTATATTGTAGTATTGTAGAGGCTGAAACCGGTCTGATTTATTATTAAATTTATATTGTGGTAAAGACAATAAATCTATATTTTATAGTAAAGTGTTAATATTTCTTTTAAACAGTGATACAAACCCATCACTACTAAAACTCGTTTTTAGACATTTTAAAACTGATTCCGTTTAATCCGGACTTTCGGTAATCCGGACTGGGTCTGGTCCCGTCAAACCCGGATTAGCGAGACTCTACTGTATTACGGTAGAGCTATAAAATATGGGGCCCCTGCCTGGTATTGTTAGACAAATGGATATTATCACTTCTTCATACTGGTGAGATAGTATTCCTTTGGCTAAATAACTATTGGACAAAGAAATATCACTTTTGAGATGATGCTTATCAGAAGGGGCCCTGAAAGAAATGTATATAAGTACTTATTTTCCCCTCTTGAGTCTTAACAGCCAAGTTGGAATATACAGTTGGACCTCTATACAACGAACTTCTATACAACAAAAATCTCTATACAACAAATGTTTTGTGTGTCCCACAATTTCTCTATGTAAAGGGTTTCTATAGTAAAAGAAATTCTTTAAAATGAAATTTCTATACAACAATTTTTTTTCTGGAACCATCAGTTTCATTACATGGAGGTCCGACTGTATTATTTGATGTGTTTATACTTTATGAAACAAATATTTACTAATATTTGTCCCTTTAATGTTATTTTTATAGTTTCTTTTTGGATCTGGAGAGTGTTGGAAGGCCTCGGGCTCAAATTGCTACTCAACTTCTTCTTGAACTGAACCCAGATGTCAAAGGCGATTATGTAGATGAAAGCCCTGATGAACTCTTTAAGAAAAATCCTGAATTCTTTAAAAACTTCACTCTGATAGTAACAACTTCCTTGCCAGAAAAGTTAGTGATTGTATTATAATTTTTAATTTTATGAGGAAAGGGGTAATCTTTATCCCTCATAAACTCATCACCATTGGCGTCTTGTTTAGGTGATATAAGCTTCAAACATAAGATTAATTATTTAATTTTTGTGACATGATTTAATTATTAAGTTTAATTGTGCATTGCTTGCTTCCTGTGATATGTTTAAAGTTTAATGAGTTTTTTGTTTTAGGATTCTTATACCACTATCGAAGTACTTTTGGTCTAAAAATATCCCCATGGTGGTTACAAAGAGCCTTGGTTTAATAGGATATGTGCGTCTGCAATACAGTGAACATACTGTAATCGAATCACATCCTGATACTGAAAACCCTGATTTAAGACTTGATCGTCCATTTCAGTCGCTTAAGAAACACATTGATTCAATCAATCTAGAAGAAATGGAATTCAAAGACCATGCACATATACCATTCATTGTACCTCTGTACAAGACTTTAGTTACATGGAGAGCTGACCACATGGATTCTTTACCTAAAAATTACAAAGAAAAAGAAGCATTTAGAGAAGAATTGAGAAATGGTATAATGATAGTTGTAGTAAATCTAATAATAAAAAATTAATAGAGAGTTAGAAATAATTATAGACTGATGGGAATAGTTAAATTAAGATTTATTGTAAGAGAGTCATCATATTCATTTATCAGTAATTCAATATTTATATTTTCTCATTAATTATTTACTTTTTAGGAATTAGGAAAAATGAGGAAGGAGTCCCAGAAGCAGAAGAAAACTTTGAAGAGGCAATTAAAGCAGTAAATTATGCTTTACTCCCAACTAGCATTCCAAAAGATATCCAAGACATTCTAAATGATAGTGCCTGTATTAATTTAACATCAAAGGTTTGTTTTATTGTTTAAATCAATTTATTAACTATACCAACTTGGTTTCCTGCAGGAAAATTAATGAATTCTTAAAAAAGACCTTAACCCTCAAAAATAGGAATACCTAAGTTCCCTCGTTGGCAAACTTGCAAACTGGGTTTTGTGAATTTTTCAGAAGAGCCAAAATTTCCCCCTTAAAATTAAGATAAATAAACACATGAATTCTAAACCACCCATAAAAATGGTGCTAAAGTTAGTTTATTTCCAGATATACACTACTATTAGACTGCAAAAAACTTATTTCAATGGGTATCGAAGTTGTTTTAAAAATGCAGATTCGCAAGTTTGCCAGTGGGCATATACATATTTGATTTGATCCTTTTTTATTTTATTCTATTCCTATCTTAGATTATTATTGTTCTTTTATAATGGGCTCGGGTTTCTGACAAGTACAACTGATGATTATATGCGAATAATCCTGTTTTAAGATCTTTCACTGGTCCGAGCACTCTTACGTTTACTCTGATTTTTGGATTCTGACGTATTTTTTTAATTTTCTAGAGTGAACCCTTCTGGATAATGGCTAAGGCTGTGAAGGAGTTTGTAGATGAAGAAGGTGATAACATGTTACCTGTCAGAGGTTCACTGCCAGACATGACAGCGGACACAACTAGTTATATTGCTCTTCAACAAATGTCAGTAAAAGTTATTTTGTTATTTATTTATTTTCAAGTTTATAAAATTTACTGATTCACACTTTTCTTTTTGTAATTTTCAATTTCAATTTAGATATTCTGCTGAAGCATCAAGATGTGCTGAGTTGGTTCACAGAAGAGTACAGCAATTGCTTCATCAATTAGGCCAACCAATTGATATTATATCTGAATCCGATACTAAACTTTTTTGCAAACATGCCTATCACCTTGCTCTTCTAAGAGGAACATCAATTGCTGATGAATATCAAAAGCCATCATTTGCGACTAGTTCTATTGGTATTTAATTTATTATTATAATTTTAAAATCTTGACTTTTTGGAACGAAGTTCCTTAGGCATGTTACAGTGTCTGAAGCCCAGAAATGAATCCGAAAAAAACTATTGCTAAATAGTACTAAATAAAATTTATTAAAGTGGACCTAAACCTTTTTGGAAGCCATAACTCGAGAAATTCTAACAATACCAATTTTTTTCCACCCGCCTATAACTAGATGTATAACATTACCCGTCTAGACAAGAATGGGCGCCATTTGGGTGCCGTTATTGACATTTCATGTTTTTTTTAGCTGTGGAATATACCTTATGTTTACCTAAAAACTCAGAAAATTGTAACAGGGAGTTGAAAAGCTATAGGAGGTAGGTAGTGCAATCCAGTCTCCAGCTGTTGGGCTTCCCCTACTGTGGCTTCGCAGGGCAGAATGTCGAACAGAGTTCCACTGGTACCAGGGAAGTAGGTAGTTGCAGGAGCTATTCATAGTTGCACTAGACTAGAGGAAAAAAACGGGCTCGAAGGTAACTGAGGAGGGTTCGGCTAGTTTCGGGTCTCCCCCACTCTGGCCCTTTTATAGCCCAGCGCACTACACTTTAACCTTAAATCTTAAATCAAACTGCCACACTGATAATTGAGATTAACAATCGAACTTGTTTTGATCTCTGAGTAGAGCACGTATCAAAGCCCTCCTTATCTCTGTCACACTCTGTTTTTTCTCCCTTGTTCTTTATTCTCCCTTGGCTTCCTGAATATAATTAATTGTTACCCGGAATACTTTTTTGAACTCTCTGCTTGATTCTTGGTGTTGATTGATTTAATAAAATTTGGATGGTAGATCATGATAAGCCCATTGATAGTCTCATATAAGTTACAACATTCTGCGTTCATTTGTTTCTCTTCCACATGCGCACAAGCATACATTTATTTACCCTATAGCTTCGAAAGTACAGATGTGATTTGTATGCAAATTTTATAGTTTATAGAAAGTAGCGTACAGTAGCCCTACATTAATTCGAAAAGACACCAATATGCGTTACTAAAAAAAAAGACACCAAAAAGTTACATGAAATGTCTCACTGTCTTGCAGACTCGTATGCAAGCATTTTTTTTTTTTTTTATTATTATTGTTTTTGCTTTTTTTATGCCATTCTATATTATGTAGTCTTAGGAAAAACAAAAAATTAAAATTTGTGTAAAATCATCTGTGTTTGTATCTTGGAAAATGTAATGGTTCCCTGCCGGACCCTATACTATAATATTTTAAGGGTTTAGTTGTTTTGCATTTCTTGCAGTATTTAAGAACCTTATATGAAAGAACTTATTAAATTAATGAAGAGAAATTTTCAGTTCAAGGCATGGAAAATCCTGAAAGCTTGATGGTCTTTTATGTAATGTTCCGAGGAGTTGATAGATTTTATGATGAGTATAACCGCTATCCTGGTGAATATGAAGAAGAATCTGATATTGTTAAATTAAAAGTAAGTCCAGAGTAATATTTTAGCAGTCTTAAATTGACATCTTTTCAAATTAAAATCTTTCGATGTGACATTGCTTAAAAAACTTTTTTATCTAAATGAAATATGATAATTTAATATTTTAAAAATGTTTATAGGGTAACATTAATAAGTTACTTAATGAATGGGGCTGTCCCAGCCTTACTTTGGATGACTACATTCAAGAAATATGTCGATATGGTGGATGTGAACTTCATTCAGTATCTGCATTTATTGGTTAGTAATAATTAATAGGTTAAAAAAAAGTATGTAAGCTTTCATTCTCATTGATATATTAATGCCTGCTATTTTCTTTTATTTTATAAATTAAGAGCATAACAACCAGGGCCGTACCTAGGTGCATTTGCGTACATGGCGAACTAGTAAAAGTGCGCCCTACCGGGGGGGGGAGGGGGGGTAACGGAATACCACCAGAAAAGAGGGGGGTCCAGGGGGCCTCCCCAGGAAATTTTTAGAAATTTTTTACGTCAGCAAAACACATTTTTAAGCAATTCTGGCTCTAAAAGTTAAAGTATTTTTTCAGTAAGTTTTTCTGAAGAACGTAACATGTTTATGTCTCCGATGAGAAATACGTTTCAGATATCCGAGAAAATGTTCTGTTTCGTGTCTGTCTGCCGGGCTAACCCTCAATTTTTGCGAACCACCATATCTTAAAAACTACGCGTCTGATTTAAATGAGATTTGGATGGTAAGTCTGTGTGTTATTTCAAATAACACACAGAAGACTAAAGAAATAATAAATCTAGAGTTCAAACAATGAAAATAATAGGCAAAACAAACGATAAATAATAGATCAAAACTAATTAACTCAAGAATACTTTATCAAATAACACTAAAGAAACTAGAACTAGAGGACAACTCATGCCAAATTATACGCAGTTTGAAAACACATTGAACACAATAAGATATGTTAGAATCCTGAACATAAGAACAATGAAGGCAGAATTGAAAACTAGATCATTCATGGAAACCCAACGGAAAATTAGAGCATACACGAGTTCGTAGAGAGCTGATAATTAAAATACTATATAGCGTTCTTTTCGAGGCGTTAATAGTTTTATAACCTCCTTCCTTTTTATTACGAATGATCTTTTTTCCCAGGAATTAAATGAGTGTAGTGTTTCCTAAAAAAAAATGTTAATCCTTCACCTATAGGTTGTTGAATCGAGTGCATTGTGTTGGCAGCAGTGAATGCACCGGTGAGGGGGGACACGCATAATATAACATGGATATGAGTTGCATCGAGGTCATATACGATGCATTATGCAACTCCTTCTTCCCCTTGCATTGCATTAAACCGCCCTAGTATGTATCTATTCCTGGGTTTTATGCGATAAACAAAACGTCTATATCGGATAAATGCCACAGTATCCGAATCCAAATTCAGAGTTAAAAACAGATTTCGGTTTCCCATCTCCTTAGCATGCGACTAATTCATTAGCTTTCGTTATGTTGGTAATTAAATAGGCATATATACATATCGCATTGTTTGTTTTGTCATGTATTTGACTATTGACATGTATTATGCCAAATGTAAAGCTTCATAATCGAAACTAGTATTTATTCCAATTCTATTTAATCTCATATTTCATTATTACTGTACTAGCCGTTAGGCCCGCGGTGACGGGCAGAATAATAAATATGGTTTAGAAAAAGAGCTGAGAGATAATTAGTTATAATTGAAATAGATATTTAAAGAGATATTTACTGTTTAAATAGTAAGTTTTATGCAGTTATAGGAAATTAAAATTTAAACATTTAAATAGGAAGTTTTGTGCTCCGATATTCGTTATATAGGTATGGCGCAATTGGTTAACTATCTGGCTTTCACCCAGGAGCCCCGGATTCGATCCCAGCTTATGGCGCATCAATTTTTAACGTTATAAATCATTTAGAGGTGAGTTGTCGT
>KZ651167.1:497030-520977 GCA_001010745.2 Gerris buenoi | reverse complement strand
TTGACAAAACATATATTTTTTTTTTTATTGAGGTTTTTGTACCAACATAGATATAGTGGTGTTAACTACCCCCTCTCACCCCCCACTGATTACTTTTAGTATGTTCTATAGGAAATATGTATTTATATTGTTTTTGTTTTTATTCATTTCTTTTTGTTTAGGTTTATTTTGCAAGTGTGAATTGTTGGCAACCGGGTAGCGAGTGCAGAGCCACATTCAAAAATATACCTCGGTATCCTCAGATAGTTGCTTATAAAGGACCTTTAAATGCAGTTGATTATTTAGGACCAATTACTACTAATGATATTATAAGATTTATTGACTCAGTCATGAACCCTCTTGTAAGAGTTAATACTGTATCTGAAATATGGCAACTTCGTTTTCGGCATGATGTAAGTAAAGTTTACTACTATTTTATTTATTTTTAATCTTAAAGTGTTTAAAATTTTAAATCAAGACATTAAAAAAATAAATATGTAATATAAACAAGTGCTGAATGTGTTTGGTCAGTGAGGGGTGAACTTAATGTGTAGAACTACTTCATGAAATTGGCTATATTTAACAAAAACATCCTCCATTCTCTTCTATTGCCTGTCACTCTTATGGTTTTCCTTCTGCTCATGCTATCCTCATCTAATGGGGATACTCAATTACAGGATTGTTATAAGCCTGAAGAAAAACCCTAATGATAGGGTGAAATATATCTAATCTGAAGAGAAAATGTGAAATGTTTTTATCTTATTAAAAACTTATCCCTAATATAGCAAAAGGACAACCACACAAACTGAAACATTTACAAATAAAGGGTTCAAAACTTGAAAAAAATAAAATTAAAAAGTTAAAGAAGTTTTTTTTTTATTTGTTCAAAATTCTTACCCAATATTAACCTATCATCGTCATCAGATGGAGATGATTCTTATAGATCTCAAAGTCGCTTTACGAATCAATGTTATCCCAAAATTCTATCGATAATAAAAAAAAGAACTGAAAGTAAACTAGACGCCAAAACAAAAATTTAAAGAACTAAGTTACACTTGTTATAGATATAACTTATGCCTCAGTCTGTAAATAATTTGATAGAGGCACCAAAACAAAAATATAAATAACTAGTAATAATAGTGCTATGTGTACCCTGTAGAAATTGTTCTTAATGATAAGGTGGATCCTTAAGGGTAAGAAGAAAAGAAGATTAGTTCATGAAGTGTCGCAACATTTCGGCTATCGAGCCATTCTCAAAGCTTATTGTAAGCCATGACATACAGAATAACTAATAAAACTCAATACCGTTAAAAGAAGAACTGGTAATTACCTCTATCCAAAATGGCTCGTGTAGCCGAAATATTGCCACACTACATGAATTAATCTTCTTTTCTTCTTACCCTTAAGGATCCACCTTATCATTAAATAAATAACTAGGTTATACTCGTTATAGTTATAAGTTATAACTTACGCCTCTGTCAGTTGTCAGTAAATAGTTTCTGCTCGTGTTGTAATAGTTGTATTCAACATGTTTCTGCAATAATGCAGGAACTGTTGTTTTCACAATTTTAGGACTGTCTTAGAACTGTTCCACTTTTCATTAGAACACAGGACTTCCAGTTGCAGAACTGTCTGAGAAGCGTGTTGATAAAGCATTTTAACGGTTTGCCTAACCTGAACAGTTCTAGAACTGTTTTAGGCTGTGTTGGAACAATCCTAATGTAAGTGTAATTGGACTAGCCAAAGCCCCTTTTGACCTGTAATACTAGATTGAGCCCAATTGAACCTTCTTTTCTTTTAACCATTTTTTTCAAATTTTTATTTCGATTGATTATTTTATAACTTGATAAATTATTTATTTGTTGTCAGGCTGTTTTAGTTGGATGTTTAAAAATGAATGGTCTTAAAGGAGCTAGAGGCTATAACTTATTTCACAAATTATCCTGGAAGATGGCTGGTAGAGACCACACAAGAAAACTAGCATTTGCTGTCCTAACACATGATAAACTAAATCCAGGACTTGGTGTTGACAAAACCCCTACTTTTCTACTTTATTTCTGGAATAAACGAATCGTAAGTTGGAAATTACAGAATCTATCTGTATGTATAAAAAGTCAAAGTAGTTGTGTATATTCTTTATAGGCTCTTTAATTTTTTTGATATATCTGAACGTAATATGTGGCACACATATTTTTCATCTCCCTGGTAAAAATACTATTTTAGTTTCATCCCCTTATAATGACTCATTTTCAATTTAGCGGCCGTTTACACGCTACATTTAAGGCCACATTTCACAGACCTGCAATTTTGCATAGTGGTTCCTCTTACCCCTAGGTGCTAGCTATAAAATCTTTTTACATTCCACCTTCTTACTTAACTTTTGTAAAAGGATTTTCAAATGGCCATTCAATTTAAGATGGTAGCTTTTAAAGTCTCTCTCAATGTATTTATCCCCTGTCAAGAATGTTTTTTTATTACTTAACATTAAGTGGTTTTTTTTTTCTAACTTTCTATCTATTTCAGGAATATACAGGAGAAATGTCATTTGAGGAAATAACAAAGTGGCTTAAGACTGAATTGAATAAAAACGAGTTAATAAAATCTCACGTTCCCTTTGAAGGATTAACTCAGCCAGTTGTGGTTTTAACCATGTTCTCATCTCCTAATCCTCTTCTGCATTATTCTCCATTGTATCATATGGTAAATTAAAATTATACTCTATTAATGATTTTATGGAAAATGCAATTTTTTATAATTTAACCTTTTTGATCTGTTTTTTTAAAAAAATATTTCTACTTATACATTATTTTTTCAAAATTGACACTTATTTTTTTCAAATTTCTAGCTCAGGCAAATTGCTATGAAATTCAACGAATGTATAAAAACAGATAATATGACTGATGACTTTTCTTTTTATAATCATTTATTTTCTGGACAGAATGTATATTCATTGTATGAAGAAGGTAATGATTTATTTTAATCTCTATTTAAGCTGTAGATTAATTGTTATTTTGAAATAAATCAATTAACCCTGTTTGCATTTATAAAGCAATATTTTGTTGGCCCACCAATAAATGGTGTGAATCATAATGTAGCTTAGAATACAATTAACAGTAATAGTCCAGGAAATAGCATGCAAAAAAGTGTGTCACTAACATCAAGCTAGAATTTTATGTACAAGTTAATTTTTTGGTGCCTTTTAAGTTTATGTGGTCAGTTAATTTCATCCGTGGAACATAGATGGGCAATAGGCATTTGAAAAAACAAACCAGTGGAGAGCAGCCATGTCTCGCCAATTATGGTGGACAGTGTGATTTTCATGATCACAAAATTAGTTATTAGACCAAAAATCAAGTTGTTGGTACTTTTTCATTTAATAGGTGATCACTTTGATTTGGAGCAATATTTGAATAACTAACCTATCAAGTGACAAACTAACATCAACTTGATTTTTAGTCTACTAACTAATTATGTTTTCAGGATCAAGAAAATCACATTGTCCATCATAATGGGCGGGATAGGGCTGCTTTCCACCAGTTTGTTTTTTTCCAATGCTATGTCCCGCAGATGAACTTTTCTGACCACATATTCTTAGAAGGCACTAAAAGATTAACTTGTTCAACAAATTCTAGCTTGATGTTAGTCAGACTTTTTTTTTGCATACTATCTCCTGGAATATAAGTGCAAATGTTTTATTTACTTTAGTGTCTATTATTATTTGGTCACCTTCGTTATACTGAAAATTATCAGTTTAAACATTAGCTATTGTGGTTTTTACAGAATGATGCTCGATTTTGGTTTTTTTTAGTTTAATTTGCCTTGTGTAAAGGCTTATTTAGTTGAGAAGAGTTTCTCGCCATCCACATCCGACAAACTCGCCTTAAATTATTGAATCAAGATTTTCAGCCCGAGAGCCAACTAATCATTGTTTAAATTATAATGCAAACTCTCACTTTGGTTTTGAGAATGCCCGCTAGTCTCGAAAGGCGATAAACTCGGTTTTTTATTGTTTACTCGAGTCGAGATTAATTATTATGTGTAAATTAATATATTCTTACTGCAGGGCGGGCACTTCAGCTAGTAATTAATAAATTAGACATATTCATGAAGAAAGAGAAGAAAAATTGTTGTTTAGGAACAATTGCACTGCCCATATTTCACCTACCTAATTTAAGTGAAATTTGTTAAATTTTAAGTAGAGATTATAGATAAGTAAAAGGTAAGATGGGTAAAAGGTAAAAGAGTTTTTGGTGGCTCAATTGAATAAAATAAATAATATTTTTAATAATTTGTTAATATTTTATATTTTGTAGATTTGGTACTCACATTGCAAAGAGAAAGAGAAATCTGTTCAAGAACTAAACATATTTATAGGATAAAAACTTGTTCTGCTTCTATAGCAGCATGGTCCAATTCTTCGTGTTACCAACAATCTTGTCCTTCAAATAAGTTAGTAGTAACCATTTAATTGAGTTAATTTAATAGTGCTGCCTTATTTAATTTAGGATAGTATAATAAATTAAAATTAGGTTTTCTTTCAGTGTAATCAAAGGGGAACCTGAAGAAAGCTATGAGGAGGCATTTTGGAGAAGAAAGTGTCATCTTATAGAAAAAGCTGGCAGTTTGTATTCGGAAAGAATAGGTCCATCATTTGGTTACGAACAAGTGGTTATGCCCAATGTCACAGCTTGTGATGTTAACAAGACTTTCATATTTTCATTCCTAGATCCCGAGAATAACCCACAGCTTGCAAGGGTCTTGGGACACAAAGCAGTTCCTTCTCTTTTTATTTTTAATGATGACGTAAGTTCCTATTTATTTCGTTATTATTCCATTAGTAATACTAATTTTTATGTAGATACATTGAAACTTCTTTACAGCAGACACTTGTGGCAAATAAAAATTGCTGCCGCTATTCAAAAGTTGCATCTATTGAAAGACACAAATTATTTATGACTTCCTTAATTAAGTAGTGGAGATGTAATATGTTAAATTCTAGTAGCCACTCATATTAACAATCAATGGGATACAAAAATAAATAAATCTTCACTATAATAAAAAAAAAAAAAATAATAATAAAGAAGGCGATCTTTAATATTTCCTGAAGAAGTGTTTTTGTATAATATACTTTAAGTAAAAATGTAAGTTTTATGCCTACAGTGACCTCATGGGAACATGTTTTTACTTTGAATTATCTAATTTTCGAGTATCAAGGTTAAATTATTAGTCATCTTAAATTAGGGAAATGGAGATCTCTTTGACATAAAGAGCATTTTGATATATCAAGGTTTCACTTTAAGGTTATTAAGGTTCCTCTGTATTTCTGTGTTTGTACTCGTTTAGATCAAATAAAATTTAATTAACTTTAAAACTTTTAGGAGGTGGTAAAATTCAGTAATAAAATGACTGAGAAAAATATGTCTGACTTTGTGACATCATTCTTGAGAGGTGACAGTGAGAGGTTCTTGCGTCAAATGAACAAGCCTAAATCTCTGTCTCATATCAGCTTAACGGAGCTTAATTCATCTAATTTCCATGTAACAACTTTTAACAATTCACAGGTAATTCCTTCTTAGTTAAAATAGAATTAATATTTGTAGCTTAATTTTGGAAATAAATAGAGAGTTTAAATAAGACGTATTTTTGATTGTCGTAATACTTTAATTTTAACGTCATAACAAAATGTCGTATGTTTTCATAATTGAGTTTTAAGTAATACGTAACAAAAGACGTAGTGAAGTATTTTTTGTTTTTGACAGTTTTGCTTTAAATTTGTCTTATTTTAGAAAATAAACACAAATAACGTAACAAAAAAGTGATACGACAACAGTGACAGATAAAAGTATCATGTCTTTTCACAGTACGACAATTTTATACATACTCATGCGCAATAAGTTTGACATTTGAAAGACGTATAACGTTAATTTTTTTTACGTCTTATTTAAACTCTCTAATATCGAAGAAAATCCATTTAAAAATTATTAATTCTATCTCAGTAACAGATATAATGCATGTTCATTTTTCTTTTTTAAAAGCTATATTTCGTTCTCTCTTAGGGATTCTTCAGGCTGGTATTTTTTATAATATGTCAAAAAAATGTTTTCAACCTAAAAAGATTCGTACATTTTTTTGTTTTTTCAATAAAAAAAAGATCATTAATTCAATAAAAATTATCAAGTAAAATAGTCATGCAGTTTTTAAATCCAGCAGAAATCTTTACACCTTTCTTTTGTGGCTACAGTATATAAATATAATACATGATTCTTCATCATTAGTGACTAGTATGTGTTGACAATTCATGTTCAAAATTCAAATTTTTTGTTCATTATACTTTTTTTAATGATATAATCCTCTTTATGTTTTTACGAAATACATACTTAATAAACCCTTTTAGAGAAATGTAGAGAAAGACTTCCATAAAGAGCTTATTTAAAGGATAATGTGTTTTTTTCTAATTTTATATTTTGTGGAAGTGTGTAAAATGCCCATTTCTTCTGTTTTTAGAGTGTTGTTGTGCTATTCTACAGTAATTCTTGTGGGTGGTGCAACTCGGTATCTCAAACTCTTCTGAGATTAGCTTATTCAATGCAAATGATCCCATCATTGGTTTTTACTCGGATAAACATGGATGTCAACGATTTGCCTTTTTACCTTCAAGTTCATTCTTATCCTACTCTCATTATATTTCCAGCAAACAGGTAATGTTTTTAAAATAATTCTTATTTCTGTATTTATCGAGGGTACCTACTTAATATATTACTTACACATAAGTCTAGGTTCAATTCCCGAGGGATCCACAGATTCTTAATAGCAGTTGCATCCTTGTCTTGTCTGATGGAAGTCTGATAGGTTCCTATAAGTTTGCACCTCAGACTATTAGTGTTATTTGTGAACATTAAAAAAGAGTTAAGTTCCTGCTATAATTGGCTTAAAAATTTACCTTATATCATATTGATAAATCCAATATTAAAGGTAGACAGATCCTCGGCTCTGAAACCAAGGTCAAAACCCCGGCGTGAGTTCGAATCCCGGAGGGGTCAGACATGTTCCACACTAATGATCTCATCGAGTAGATGAGTAAAGTGGTCGGATAACCCCTGTCCTGTAATGGCCTAAGCTGTCGAACGGGACTAAAACCCAAAGAAAAAAGAAAAGAAAAAAAAGAAAAAAAGAAAAAAAAAAGAAAAAAATAGGTAGACAAAGTGATTTAATATAGGAACTGGATCTTTATTTATATGTACCCAATCTATATTTATATATGCAGTATAATCCCTCATATCCGACTCCTCCAAATATCTGACCGTGATACCCCTTGGTTTAAAAAAAAAGGATTAGTATGTATATGTTATTATACACACGTGAATTTATTTTTTGCAATAAAGATTTAATTTTTACACTGAAATATTCGCTTTTCGACTTTTATGCGTTCCGACCATGCTCCAACCCCATAGGTGACGGATATGAGGGGTTTTACTGTATCAAATATACAGTATTTAGAATGAGTTTATTTGCTTCTAGTCATTTAGAGACAGGTAATGACTTCATACAATTTAAAATTTTCTATTAAGAATTATACTTCTCATCTCAGTTAATCTTGAATTGTTTTGTGCGAGATAATAATTTTTATCATTTTGCAGCCGAATAGACCTATCAAATTATTACTTATTTATGTATTAAACATTCTTTATTTATTAAAATTATAGTTTTGGGTTTCAGAAAATCAGAAAGCAGAGTTTATCCTGCTAAGAAATCATGGTCACTTCATACAATAACTCAGTTTGTTTTAGCCAATTTAGAACCTAAACAGCGAGTTCTTGCTATGGTAGCTGCCTGCTCAAAATGGGGTGAAGAACCTGTAAGTTTTTATTATAATTAAAATTGTTGTGTAGTGAAATACATTATAACTTCTTTATGTAGTGAAAGTAATAAAAAAATTCATAAAAACTTTAACCTGCTTATTAAATTATAAATAGTTACCCATAATTTGATATATTTGGTAAATTCTCGGAAAAAGCTTTTGGTTGAAATATTTATTTACACTCATTGCCTTTTCCTTAAAGAGGGTTGGTCATAATTTTTCGTTTTTTATTGTGGTGGAATTATTACTTTACTCACCTTAGCCCTAAATTTGAACTACTGTAACTAAATATTTTCTAGACCCTTATACCTAAGTCCTTTTAGTCGTTTAATTTTTTTAATTTATGGTTTCAGCTTATATCAAATGAAGGTGATGCTTGCATTAGAGATGTCAGAGTTGAAATCATCGAATTAATCTCTATAACTCTTAGAAAATGGAGGATATCTGTCAGAAAACGGAGAAGATATTTAGAAACCCTTCATTTTCTTAAAAAAGCCCACTTGAAATTAGCTAGAGTCGAAAATATCACAGCTACATTAAGAACTCTTTTATGAATATGATATTTATTAATTTATGTCCTTTCTTTCTTTCCTGTTCTAACATGACTACAAATCCCACTGTTCCTATCCTTTAAATTTGGTTTTAATTTCTAAACCAAATAATAATTTACCTTTAAAATGATTTAGTTTTTTTTAAAACATTATATAAAGTATAAATAAAACATCAATTTTAAAGTTAGCTGCTTTAAAGTACAATATATTTGCTAAATAAATATAAATAAAAAAGAAGAAACTCTTCTCATTTTGACATAGACTGTTCATATTTTTAATTTTTAAGGATCAAGAAGATTTATTTACTAAAGTGGTGTCTAATTATAATTTATTTTATTTAATTGGTTTGGTATTTTCAAATTGTGATTTATTATGGTTGATTCATATTTGGTATTTGTATACAATTGTGTAATTGCCTATTAATTGTCTCACTTTCAGGATACAATTTTACATTGTTGATTTTTAGATGCAATTTTATTGTTATTTAATTTTAGTTATCTTATATTTATTTAAATTTAATTTATGGGGGGAGTTTCATTATTTATTCAAATAAAATTAATTGGTAAGATCTGATTTTTATTTTTTATTATCTGGGGTTAAATTTATTTTTGCCATAGTTTTAATTGGATTTCAACAAAAGATTATTATTTTTAATACTATTCATATTAATCGATTTTAAAATAAATTGATGAATTGTGTTGTATATTATTGTTAGATGCAAAATTGGAAATATTTATTTGACTGTTTCGTTTTAGATTATTAGGAAGGACTCGTATTTATATTATATACACAGTGAAACCTTGTACAACAATTTCACTGCATCATTTTAAGAAAAACGCTATGGCAATAGAAATATTTTACCGAATATAACATGAGACTTATTAATTTTCTTCTATTTTGTTGGGACCCCTCTTTTAAAAGTTATATCAACAATAAAGGCTTTACTGGTAAATGAGATAACGAGTTTTTACTGTATATATAGGTATATAATTATTTTTCATACTATTTTAAATTAGTAAAGCAATGTTTAACTATGTACATATTTATACATATGATGTGTAAATATAGTTTAATATTTTATATTCTCAGAAAGGATAAATGTGAAGTTGTTTTAAACTTTTTAGGATATTTTTGAACATATTAATATATTTGTGGCACTCTAACCACTATAGAAAGAGCACTTTGGTTATTAACTAATATTAGTCTTTTTTTATATTTGAGGGAACTATGGAAAAAAATACAAAATACCATTAATTGTGTAAACCATGAATGTTTAAATTAGTTGAATATTATGTTTTAAATTTAGCTGTGGAAACATAATCTGTAAAAAGTCCGGTTTTGTTCATTTTTTAGTTAAAAGTCTAAGAAAACAAACACTTTGACATTCTAGACATAACCAAAAATTGTGTATTTTAATTTTTCTATTTATTAAAACAAGAAATACCATTTTTAAATTGAATGTTCTCCGAGTATTATCTAACATTTATTTTAAAATATTTTAATGAGAGCCTTTAGTATTAAAGGCCTAATACCTTATTCTATTTTTGCGACTATATTGCTATTAAATAGGCGGTGACTATATTTTTTATTATTTAATATTTTTTTCTAAGCATTTTTTAATTTATGAAGTGACTAATATATGTTCAAATCATTAAGTATTTGTATCCTCAGTATTATAGATGGAAAAAACTCTAACTTTTTAAATGCATAATGGCTCTTATTAGAAAATTTTGCTTATTAAGTGGTTAGAGGGTTTTAAAACATATTTCAATCTCTTATTTTAGCAGAAAAGCTCAAACAGGGTGTATGATAACCACCTCTAAATCTGTTTGATTAAGGTTTTTGTTACTCATTTGCTGATTTTTGATTGATTTCTAACTCATAGCTACCGTACCGAAATTATTTTCTGAATAATTGGATGTTAAGGAAAGCCAGCAATTAGTACGGAAGTCAAACTGTATAACGAGGTGTAACAGGTTTACACTCATGCTATCCATTTATTAGAATCCTTTTAATTTACTCTGAAAGGATTTTACTTTCTATTTTAAGGTTTAAAAATCACATCATTTCTCATTTAAAGACCACAATAGATAACTAAATAAATGAATACATTATACATGTATAGATAAATTTCAGGATTAGTAAAAATAAACGTTTTAGAGTTAGGTAGTAAGATTTATCATTGCGTTGGGAAACAATCGACTGAAAACAGTCGTCTAATCGGTTGTTTTAAAATATTCATTCATTCGGTTGTGGATATCTAGTTTTCATTTGACTGATATCAGTCTTTTGTTTGGAGTTGTAATTCGGACGTGAATAATGAGATAACGAGTGCCATGCGCCTTCTCACCCCTCCTCAGCTCTGAGGCCTTCACCATTGCTCCCCACCTTCCCCTACCACTCTTAAATTAAAAACAAAAACATCCGAACATTCGACTTGCGGGTTCAGTCTCAGTCTATATTTTTATTAGTATACCCTATTCCCGCTATGAAACTGTTTTCAGTTGATCAAATTGTTTTTTCCCAAATCGACCTATTCATTGTTTTTTTTTTTTTTAGTTGGTTGTCCCAAATCTAATTTATCAGGTGCGGTAATATAGTATCTTTAATAATGCAGGCAGTAACCTCGCCTCTTTATATTGTCAATTAGTATTGATCTATTCTCAAATAATGGTATTTTTGGACACCTTCCACTTGTATATAAGAATAATCTACTTCAAATTTGTTCAAAATGTACGAGTTAAGATGTTTGAAATAAAAATGTGGTTAAAAATGCATATCTGCTTCTGTATATAATGTGAATTACTTTGGTTTGACAGAAATTGAACTGAAAACTTTGCTAGTTGAATTTATCTGTTATTATCCCTTCTCATCACCTGAATTTATCAGTTATTTTTTTATGCCTTTATTGCTTTTTAAGTATACATATTTTTTTTTTATAATAGTTATTACCTAATCTGTACTATACTAATATATTTATTTAATACTTATTACATATATTTTTCATGGGGATATTGATTTGGTATTATTATACTGGATTATGTGTTGAATTATTCTGTGATAACTCTAATGTTATTTGCGATTATAATGTTTATTTACAATTACAGTATACTCTCGTTAATTCAGAACCCGCTAGACCGGACAACTGGTTAATCCAACCGCATCTCATTCATTTTCTATTATTGTACTTTTGTTAAAATTTAAATTTTTATTAATAAGATGATGTTTTTATCCTACATCAATTTTTAGGTTTATACTGTGGACCTACATTGAGACTGAACTGTTTATTTAAAAAAATAAAAATAAATAAATAAATAAAAAACATCAATTTTAATAAGCTAAAACTAGTTTTACAGACAAAACTGATTCTGATTAATCCGGACTTTCAGTGATCTGAACAGTGCCCGGTCCCATCAAATCCGGATTAGTGAGACGCTACTGTAATTAATTTATTCTCTTTTTGTAATCATGATATGTTGACAAATAGCACTAATAAATTAATCTATTTATTTAAAACCTTGTTTTTTTTTTTTTACATTTTTACTGTTTTCCAGCCTCTCCCCTCTCTTTTTAGGGTTTTGTTGGTAAAACCAAAAATAAGTTCCTTTGTCAGTCTCTAAACGGTTCCAATAACTATTGAATCTAGCTGCATTAAAGACATTTTGATGCGCACACGGGAAAAATATAATAAACACAACAATGTAGAATGAACAATGGAACAACAATGAAGAAATTACAAAATAAAAGAAAAGAAAAAAAAACAACATAATAATAAATAAAATTAAATATGCAATAGAAAAACTAAATTTTATTTGATTAACTCATATAACACGTCATCCAATTCAGGAACATACCTCTCCTACTGATTTTTCTTTTTTGCTTTGATTATATAATAATGTTTGCATACAGTCAAATAATACTAAAGGTATTATTAATTAAATTGTGAGGTTACACAATTTAAAAGTTTATTTTTTAGGATTTTTTTGTTCAGATCCACTGTTAATACAAACGCCTGGCAGAGCCTTGTAAGATGGTTCTACCATTCTACCTGACATACACGGGAAAAGTGCGGCGGAGTGACAGGAAAGTGCACGAGTATATGGTGTGCAGTGAGTCCACAGTTCCCGGAAGTTAGATCCACTGGGGATCCAACTATCATGAACCGTAGCATGGCATGAAACCACAGCAGTGGATCCAAACTAGTTGAATTAGTTAAATATATACAGTGGCGGCGGTTAGATATTGGGGGCCCCCCGCAAACTTTTAGTGGGGTCCCCTCTATTTGCCTTCCAGGAGCCCCCAGATGCCCGTGGCCCACCGCGCCGCGGGCCCTGCGGGCCCGTTATCGCCGCCACTGACTCCCAACCTCTAGGTTAATCTCTAAAGGTGGGTTCANCCCCCGCCACGGGCCCTGTGGGCCCGTTATCACTGCCACTGAATTAATATACAGAAGTCTCAGAATAACTTTTTTTTTATATTAGTAGGCTTGCTTTACCTGTTCCATTTATTTGCAACTAATTTTCTAATATTAAATTAAAAAAAGACTTTAGGAAATAATAGTGATCAATATTCACAAAGGGGAAATATTAATAACATCGTAGTTATATTACCCCCTCCCCCCTTTAAACTACGTGTTAATATTCAAATGTTAACTTGGCCAAATCCTTGTTGTTAAAACATTTGTTAAACAAGAAGAGAAATTAGTAGTAGTTCTATTAAGATTTCCCTATTAAATTAATTCTTTTATCACCCACTCTGTTAAAATTACATATTTTTCAATAGAGGATTATTTAACTTATATCATAAAATCCCGCCATAAATACCGATAAAGAGTAGTTCAGCTTACTGCCGCTAGAATTAATTTCTTTTTCGAATAGAAATTCTTATTTAATTATTTTATAATTTAAATATTAAACAAAGAAGAAAATATTATTAGAAAACATTTATCAGTGTCGTAGAGTTCGATCGTTGCGTCTTTGTTAATTTCTTAAATATTTAATAATTTATTATGAATATACCAACACTGGGTCCAATCCAAGCCTTATCGCTTTATTTTGTTATCAATCTCATGGAAATGGGAATAGCTTTTGTTTTGGTTTTCTAAATAATCTGTTGAACATTTTTTCTCATTTATTTATGGTTCATTCGTTTATGAACCAAAATATTATTATGTTTCTATTATCACTATAAAATCCGCAGTTTTGCATAACTATGTTCAATGTTTTGCTTATTGCTTCTTTTGTATAATTCAAGCAGGTTGTAGAGTAGTTCATTTGTATTGAGTATTATCTTTATTTTTGTATTATAAAGCGCCTTAGTAGTTGAAAATGGATAATAATATGGATAACAAAAAAGATGACATGTTTGATATAGTTTTGTCGTACAAGAACATGTCGCTTGATACTTCAAAGCATAAAGTACTTATTAAGGTATGAAGTAATTTAATTATACGCATTTTTTTCCTCCTGGAATTCTTAAAACGACCTCATTGCATATTACAATATTGTTATGAAGCTATAGTTAATTTAAGTTGTTATCTTTATTTCTTCAATAAGTAATTTCTCAAAATTGGTTTTAGTTGGTCTGGGCCGTTTAATGGGTAATTAAATCAATAGGGAAATGACGTTTCATGGTATAAGTCTTAATAAGCGTTTAACATTGAAGAAAATTTTTAAAATGTTTCATGCTATCTACAATTGACAGTTAACATATGTTTGAAGTACATATGATCTTTCTTTGACTGAATGCCCTCATTAAGACTAGTCTTACAAAAAGGGAAGAATATATTTAGATGTTATCACAATAAATTCTTTATTTTTTACCTAAGGAAAATTTATTTAGCATGCCTTAAAACATTTAAATTTTCTTAGAAGTAAAAAGCTTTTATTATTATATAATCTTTTTTTTTGACATATCTTGATTGACAGTGGCCTCTCCTAGTATCAATATATTTAAGTCGCTGGATTTCTTTGATAAATTCTTAAGACAAAGCGATATATATCATTTATACACAGAAGGAATGATGTCTCTTTGTCATAATAGTTCTTTAGACAAAGGGATATTATATCTCCTTTTGGTAAATTTAGTATTAGTAGTAAGGCTTGGAAAAGTGAAACTATAACCAACATCTTGCTTTTAATAATTAAAGTTAGCAGAAAAAAATCCATACCAAAATATGTATACCTAATCTCTCTTATTAAAGTATAAGAAAATTAAACAAGTCCTAAATTAAGTCCTAAGTATTTTAAAATTAAGTCCTTTTGAGTTATTGTAAATTGTAAATAATACATAGAGGACACCTCTTGATACCTTTTTTAACACTAGCTCTTTGAATTATTTTTATCTTACAGGATAAAACAATGGTACAGTTCCTCGCTTACAGTTTGGACTCAAAAGATGAGAATGTTGTTGAAGCATCCCTAGAAACTTTAGACTTACTCATTCAGAACAGAAATAATCATAAAGATTTACGCAATACATTTGGAGTTATGGAATCCATCCTTGCTACATCTAAAAGGTTCTTACTTCTTTAAAATATTTATTGTCTTATTGGTTCAAACAGTTTGAAAAAATTAAGGTTACTGCTATGTAATAGAGAATCAAATTTCAGTATATCCTTTTAATTATCAGCTCTTTATTATCATAAAACATCAGTTACGATATTATTAAGATTAAGAATATGTGGTCAATATTTTGTTACCCAAGAATAAAGTTTTCCTTTGATCTTGATTGACTCATTGAAGATCTTCATATTTACGTTTACTTGTGGGACGTTACAAGAACATTTGCACACTTCTAGGATAAATAAATATACACTTAGTTTAGGAATCTTGATAGTTATACACGAGATGTGGGAAGAAATCTGAACTAGCAAGAGGATGGTTTCTTCAAAGATGGTGAAATCAAAGTTATAAAATTATTTTTTTTCTTCTTGATTGATTTTGCTCCTACCCATTTAGAGAAGTGAATTTTACAACTTTTCTTTTTGCCATTGTAGGTAGGTTAGGTAATTAAAAAATACGTATAATGCGACTACTTGCTACACTACATGTCAACATATAAGAAATTATGAATGTCGCTGCCTTAACAGCGATTTGCGCTTAGTCTATTTTTTCCCTCCTGTTTTAGTATTTTTATTTTTGTTGTATGACGTTATTTACCGAGCTGTCGNATTAAAAAAGGTGCAATATATGGATTACAGTATTCATAAATTTAAATAATTAATATAACCAGCACAATCAAATCAATCAGTGAACCATCAATACAAAACAAATAATTAATGTTCAATTATTCTGGATATTTATTTAAAAAAATATATAAATTATGTTATTCTTAATTTAAAAAATGTAGTTACCTTATCAAAATAACTCTATGTATGTGTATTTATTTTTAAAAAATTTCTAATAGTTGAATTAATGTTTTAATTATGGTTTTATGTGATACAGGATATATGTTTATTGATGTGGCTTTTAAGTTTAATTGTAGACGACTTTTTATTTTTTAAAAATGATTTAAACTTTAATTTTACTATCTTTTTACACTACATCAGCATATATCAGGTAAGATTACTTATATGAAAAATAAAAGTATTTTAATTAAGTTCTTTAAATGTTCTTAAACATAGGATAAAGTTGTAAAATTTGAGATATAAGTGGGCCAATCTAAGTAGTCCCATATGTCACTTAAAAAATTGTATTGCACTTCTGTTTATTGTAAATGTTATTTTGTTATAATTGATTAGTTTTTTAAAAAAGAATTACCTCTGATTCCAGGCCTGAAGATGTCCCTCTCGGGACGAAATATAGCCAATTTAATGAATAATTAATTTTCTACCCTTTTCGACCCAACACAAAACAGCACTGATTTAATATTATTTCTATTTCAATAGGCTTCATTTGATAAATTCAAGTATCAAATGAAGCCGCTTAAATAATAATTGTATTTATTTTAACAATTTTATTTTTGTTGATTTAGTCAATTTTTATTATATGAGTTAGACTTATTTTATAAATTAAACAGAATTAAAATAATTTTTTTCCCTTCGCAAATTCACTAAAAACTTTGACTTCAACATTTTAAACTACCACAGCCTGATTATAATAGAGCTCTGTATTTATTTTGTCCTTAAAGGCTTTTACAAATTATTTTAATCACATCCATTAATATATTTCTCTTAAAGATAGAAATATTTTGAAGGATAATTTTTATTGGAATATTAGGTTGGTACTGATGCTAGCTATATTATTTATCTAATGCTACTGTTTACAGTTTTTACTCAAATTACATCAGTTCTGTGTTTTATATAATAATTATTATTAATTCGTTTTTGTGTTTCTACCTGTATTATTTCAATATTGCTTTAGTTCCCAAGAGTAAAGAGTCCCAAGAGAAGATTTTATAGGGCCACTGAAAAACAAATAAATACCAACTAAATCAAAATTAATTTTTTTTTTTTTTTTTCTTCTTAAAAATGCTTAACAATAAAAAATTGGAATCTTGTTGACAATGAGCAAGAGCATTAGAATTTTGGGTGTGTACTTTATTCAAATTTTTAATTTTACTGAAAATTCAGCCTCCTTACTATACACAAGTGGGTATTATAAGCAATTATGTATTTTGTGCGAGCTTTTACAATGTATCAATTTTTTATTAGAATTAAAATTGAAACTAAGAGACCTGGGAGGGCTATTAGTAGTAGTAAGGGAGGAGAGAGGCCAAGCCTATCACATTTAGGTTCTTTTTGCCAACCCTTGAATCACACCCCACCCATCATACCTCTTTAGAGCAACATGCTTCTCTTCCCTGATTTCTCCCTCTTCTAAAGTGTTAAAGAATTTAGTTTTCCATGTCCTTCATATACTCCTGTAAAGTGGAAAGCTGTTACGCCTTCTTTGCCCCACATTTGACAGGTTTGTCTTCGCTTGATGTCTCTGAAGTCGACAATGTCCAATTTTACCTAACCAGGTTTCTCTGGTTGGATCTATCTATTCAGCTCTATGAGCTATCTGGTTTTACTTTTGTTTAGTTTTGGAGTATCATTTTGGGTGACTGCATTCCTTTGTTCTTCCTCCGTTCTTACCTGACTGATGACTAACTTGGCCTGTCCTCTAAACCAGTCAATTGCTAGTTCCAGTGTCCACAGAATAGAATGGAAGCTCCTTACTTTACTGCGTCATCTCTTCCTCACCCTCTGGGATGCCCATTTCCTGGGACCCAAAGCAGTACATCTGTAAACTTTTATACTTATGTTTAATGTTGCATTTATATCAAGCTTAATTTGTCTATCCTATTGATCCTATTGACTAATTTAAGTTTACTTCGTATTATGCACGTGATGTAATCAATAAGCATCCAACCTTAATTTTTATTGACCAAACAAAGGAAGCTGTGGGTGCGGGGCTTGGTTTACAGTTGCAGGTATGCCTAGTGAGAATGCTCATTTTTTTTTTGTTCATCTGCACAAGTCAGTTTTTTGTACAACACAAGTCAGTCGGTGGTAGGCTATTAATTAGTGAGCCAGTGCGAGTGAGTGTCGCCGCATTTTTCTTTCTGACAAAATAACAGAAAGAGTCGAACAGCGTTACAGCCTTCTTTTTTTTCTCGGCGATTTTCAAATGGAAACACTCCGCAAGATTTAACAAGGGAGAATCACCAAATTTAAAAAAAAAAAAAAAAAAAAAAAGGATGCAGTAATGCTGTTTGACTTTGTCTGTTATTCCAGAAAGAAAAATGCAACGACACTCACTCGCAATGGCTTACTAATTAATAGCCTTCCACCAACTGACTCGTGTTGTACAAAAAACTGACTTGTGCAGATGAACAAAAAAAAGAGCATTGTCACTAGGCATTTTTTTTTTTTATCACACCACATATATAACCTTTTTATTAAATAATTTAATAATTAAGTTTTGATTTTTTTAATGTTGTATTTATATCCTGATTAATTTGTTTATCACCAATTGTTCTGTCTCGGAATAGGTGGGCGGGGGCCTGTTTTGTCAGCCCGCCGTCACTAGTGGAGCCAACGCTCCCTAGTGGCTTACTCAGTTATCAGTAAGTCTCTCGTAGTGCCCTTATGTTGACGGTTGACACTTTTCACCTTTTAATTACACAATTCACAAAGTTCAAATTGTTGTTTATATTCATATGTATATATATATATATATAGTCCACTTTTACCACCAATCGATTAATTATTAAGTCAAAATTACAAAATTAATGAAACATACATTTTAATTTTTTTTTATATCTAACATACATTTTAATTATTATTTCTAATTGATATTGATGTTTAAATATTGACTAATCTAATTGCATCTGTTGTTAAATTTAGGTCTGATCTAAGGAGCAAAGTAAGATTGGAAGCTCAAAGGCTTCATACCACTTTAGAAAGTTCAGCCTATTCACGCCCAAGTAGTCCACCTCACACACCTATTAACTCTAGGAAGAGTTTAGCTACAAATATCTACTCATTTCATGTCTTTGGATTGAATGAGGTAAGCTTTATAAGTGTTAGTATTGCCCTTTAATATTTGAGCTTGTAACTCTAGCAAAATAAATAATATGGTCCATCAATGACTGTTAAATCTGCTATCAATACCAATCAGCTTTATTACTATTTTTCATAACTTTTAGGACCTACCAGTTAGTTGTAGAATTTTTATTATTTTTTTTTTAATTGCTTAAGTTATTTAGTTCTTAAGTTGTTGCTTCCTTGTATGATGTATATGATGTTGAATATGATATATAAACACACTGTAGCCTAATGTTTTTATATGATTTCTAGGAGAAAAGGGGTGATTTTGAGGATTGTTTAGTTAGGGTAAGAGGAGTAGTTTCAGTTGTTGTTGATGTTCCTCACCAACGGGCCTTGGTCAGGGTTGTACAAGAAGGGCCTGATCCAGAAACACTGGCTTCGACTGTATCTTCCAAAACGAATATGTCTCCCGTACTTCTTGTCAAAAATTCAAAAGGACAGGAGGTAATGAAGGTTTTTTCTTAATGTTTGTAAATTGCTATGTAGAAGTAGATCAAGCATCGTTAAAAATTTATATTCTTACATACATTATTAGAGAATGTAGTTGTTGGTAGTGTGGGGTGTGGGTTGAAATTAAGTGATTATTTTCTTGGCCCAACAGTAAGTAGTGATGGAGTCATACTTGAAAATTGTTCTATATGGAAATATAGTGTGGGTAGTATCTACTGTGAAGATTGTATATTAAGTCTAATTTTTGTGAAATAAATAATCTTGTGGAAATGTTAGTTCAATTATTTTACTTATTTTTAGATGTTAAAGATGGATTCTCTAGACAGCGGAGATACTAGTGTTGACGATTTACCAGACTACTTACCTGAAGAAGAATCTCCTGTTAAAGATAATGCAATCTTGTCTTTTGATCGTATTCGCTCCAATGCTTCTTCCTGGGTTAGATCTGCTTCAGCATTTTTGCAGGATGCATTCTACTGGTGACCTATACTCAACCAAAACATTTCATCTACTCCAGTCTGTGATTATTTTTTAGTTACTAGTTATTGTAAAATTCCAGTTTGTTTAATAAAATGTGTTCTTCTCTATTTTTTTATTTTATTAACTTTATTTTTATTTTAAACAAGGGTGAATAACATATAAACGGTAATTTTGCTATTCTGCTTAGCATGCAGTTAGCTTCATGATATAGTGTTAGGTTTGTGAGGAGTGAGGAAACTGGCTTGGTTCATAACATGTCAAGTCGGAGATCAGTAAGAGACTTCTGATTCAATTTCATCTAAAAGGGGAGGATTTTTTGAGGCACATCGTCACATAAGCCATGGGTCCACCATTACACTTCGAAGTCGAAAATGGGGAGTAAGGAGTGGCGATAGAAGGATGGAGGCAACGATCCTTGTTAAACAAGGGAAGTTAACTTATTGATTTTCTTCATGATCAATGAACAGTGAATGCAGCTTACCTTTTCCTCACCTCCCCCACTTGGAGCGGAGGCCGGCGGCGCAGCGCCCCGGGTTGCCCGGCCCTGAGCATTTTAGTTGTTATTGAAACTTTTTACTTATAGGGAAGGTGCATATCACCCCAACATTGAGCGGTGAAGCTGCTAAGTAGTGGCCACCTTCTGTGGGACTACTAGAGGGCTTATAATAAAAGTATTACCATATTAACTAACCATATTTTTTTGTTTGAACTAACCTATTCATATCATATTATACATGCACTAACATACTACAATAAAATATCTAAATGTGCATTTCAAAATTAGCTTAATTCAAAAACTTCAAATAGTTAGTTGAGAGTTTTAGATAATAATTATTAAATTACTCTAAATGCTAAAAAAACAAAAGCAAGACAATTATGCTATAATTTAAAAATACAAAGGCTAGGAAATGATTGAGACATTATCATACTTATAAATGTTTATTTAACTAATTTTATATTTTATACAATTAATCATCTGAATATGTGAAATATACAGCAGCTAACTTTTAATTTTATTGTATTGTAAAAAAAACTAACTACATTAATGACAACCTGGATAGGGATCAACCCTATTTTTTCTCAAAACAAATTTTATTTTCCTTGCCATGTCTTCATTGTAGATGGCTTTACACTTTTCATAATTTATTCTTCTTCTTTGCTACAAAAAAAAAAAAAAAAAAAAAAAAAATCACTCGTAAATAATGATAGTTCTGGAAAAGTTAAAATAAAAAATCAATGTCAAACTGTAATCATCAAAATCAAAATTATCATAGGGAGTGTAAAATAAAATATTTGATAGTGCGAAATATAAGGAAATTAAATAATTAGAAGGAGAGAAATTTCAACGTTTCATTTAGTGAAATGCACAAGTTTGGAGGAACCTCGCTTATAGATTCGCAGATCTTTGTTTGTATATTATTTAAAAAAGTTTTGTTTATATATACAGCAGGAGGGTATATATCCACTTTGACATTATTTATGAAACATCGCTATATATCAAAGTGTTGTTATATAATGTAGTGAATCTGTAAAGTGATACCAGCGCTGTATATGGCCGTAAACCGAACTACGGATTGACAGCGTCCTTTTTATTGGCTATTTTATAGTTATTTCTGTCAGAAAACAAGGAAAGAGAATGAAAACATCAATAATTGTGTCACTTTGTTTTGGTTTTTAGCATTTGATATATAACAACATAACCTGACGAATTATATCAACAACAATTTCGAGTTGCTATGTATCAAACCTTATTTATCAATTTCTCCTTATATAACAACAGACAAAGTTACAGATTCACCTTGACAGGTTGCACGCGCATCTTCATAACAACAATTTGATAAATAACAACATGAAAAGGGAGGTTTCAAAGTTACAGAATCGGCCCCCAGGATTGTTTTTCTCAGAAAATGAGTGGAGCACCGTGAAGCGGTGTGGAGAGGCCATTGAAAATACTTCGATTCTGTAAACACCTCTGTACAATTCACCCATTATTCACCAATTACCCAGATGGCACAACTGGACTTGTATTATTTAATAAGTAAAAAGAAACAGTTAAAAAAAATTGCAAGTAAATCGGATCATTAGAAATTGATGGGCCAAATAATGCAGATTTTTTACCATTCTAGTATTTGACAGATATTGTTGGACAAAATATAACCAGGCTGGTACAATACCTGAAATAACTGCTCATTTATTTGTCAATGAGCTGTGTCTGACTCCTACCTTGGGGTCATAATATGATGAAGGAATGAGTTTTTGTTTTTTTTAGCAAGAAAGGTGAGGAAATATTAAATGGGAAAAAGAAAAGATAGAAGAGATAAAACATACCTCGAAAGGTTTTTCATAGTATCGAGTTCTCCTATATTGGTCAAATATACCTTCTCTTCCTAATATTCTAAAAGAAAAAAATAGAGAAATTAAATTCGACAAAAGCAATTTACTTTGATACAAGACATTTTAAATACAATTAACAAGACAAACCTCTCTTAATTTAAACACAAAAAGTATGAAATGTTACACTGTTAAGATCACTTCAATCTCATTTAATTTTTTTTACATGGTAACATTTTTATAAATCCAACTTACTGTATAAGTTAGAAAAGGTGTTTATTTACACAATCTTAATATTTGACGAGAGCTTAATCAAAGAGAAATAACAAATAAATGACTATAATAATTTTAATAACCCAACAAACCTATTTAATAATCTTGCGGCTTCGTCAACATTTCCTTGACGTACCAAAACTGTCCTCGCGATAAACGAAGCATGTCTATTGCCAAATAATATTGAAGATAAAATCATTTCCAAATTTTAACAATTAAAATAATTTATATTTAATACTTAAACTTGTAATCATAACTTAAAAAGTCTTATAACATTGTTGTAACCTCTCTTCTCTCTTTACTTTACTTTATCAGTCAGTTTCTTTTATCAGTGCTGTTCTATCAAAATAGACAAAAATCAAAATTTTGATTATAGGTTAAAATTAATTTGTAAAGTAGGCAATCAGCCGTCTCTACAAAAATCACAGGGGAAATTGATTAAATATGGAATAGAAAATGAAATATTGGAATTGGAGTCGAATCAAGGGCTGCCAGATTCTAACTGGGGGGGACCGTGAAGCGGTGTGGAGAGGCCATTGAAAATACTTCGATTCTGTAAACACCTCTGTACAATTCACCCATTATTCACCAATTACCCAGATGGCACAACTGGACTTGTATTATTTAATAAGTAAAAAGAAACAGTTAAAAAAAATTGCAAGTAAATCAGATCATTAGAAATTGATGGGCCAAATAATGCAGATTTTTTACCATTCTAGTATTTGACAGATATTGTTGGACAAAATATAACCAGGCTGGTACAATACCTGAAATCACTGCTCATTTATTTGTCAATGAGCTGTGTCTGACTCCTACCTTGGGGTCATAATATGATGAAGGAATGAGTTTTTGTTTTTTTTAGCAAGAAAGGTGAGGAAATATTAAATGGGAAAAAGAAAAGATAGAAGAGATAAAACATACCTCGAAAGGTTTTTCATAGTATCGAGTTCTCCTATATTGGTCAAATATACCTTCTCTTCCTAATATTCTAAAAGAACAAAATAGAGAAATTAAATTCGACAAAAGCAATTTACTTTGATACAAGACATTTTAAATACAATTAACAAGACAAACCTCTCTTAATTTAAACACAAAAAGTATGAAATGTTACACTGTTAAGATCACTTCAATCTCATTTAATTTTTTTTACATGGTAACATTTTTATAAATCCAACTTACTGTATAAGTTAGAAAAGGTGTTTATTTACACAATCTTAATATTTGACGAGAGCTTAATCAAAGAGAAATAACAAATAAATGACTATAATAATTTTAATAACCCAACAAACCTATTTAATAATCTTGCGGCTTCGTCAACATTTCCTTGACGTACCAAAACTGTCCTCGCGATAAACGAAGCATGTCTATTGCCAAATAATATTGAAGATAAAATCATTTCCAAATTTTAACAATTAAAATAATTTATATTTAATACTTAAACTTGTAATCATAACTTAAAAAGTCTTATAACATTGTTGTAACCTCTCT
>KZ651167.1:459691-496003 GCA_001010745.2 Gerris buenoi | reverse complement strand
CGGGAAAGTTTGACACATTGTGGGGAGAGCCAATGAGAGCTCGAGATTTTGGCGGGCAATAGGTTGAGCCAACTAGGTAAAAATAAAAATCTCTAGTGGAGGGGCGCGGCCTTCGGGATAACCGTTTAAAACAGACCTAGTGGCTTAATTTTTTTTAACATAGGTTTTTTTATTTTTAACATAGGTTGGCCAATCTGAGTGTCATCTGATTCCCCGTGTCAACACGACGCTTCTTTCGTAATATGTACTGTAATTGTAGTTAAATATAAATGTATGCCTGTTTATTAGTAATATTAGCAGTAATTGTAATTTAAGTTAAAAACAAACAAAAAAATTCAGATACGAGGCACCTCGGAACTTGTCCTGACTTCGGAGATCACTCACTAAAGGGGCCTCTCATCTCTGCTGCAGCTTCCTCAGGAGGAAACAGCATTCGGTGTGGTCAGAACTTGGATGTGTGTGGCCGTTAAGAACTTACTGATTTTTTAAATTATAATTTTCAAAAAAACATTTTATTATTTTAATACATTATTTTTATTTTATTTTATTATTTAAATGTTGGCGCTCATTTGACACATGAAACAAACTTTGACGTTTAGCAAAAGAAACGCACTAATTAATAATTATGTTCGCATATAACTTTCAACCTAATTAATGGAATTTAATAGTTTTTTTTTTTTTTTATACTTATTCCTTATCTTTTACTGGTTCCAACAATTTGCTATATTCGTCCCCCTTATGCCAGAACCATGGATGTGCAAATTCCACATTGTTGGGAAATGCCGTTTTAAAGTTTATGATCCATATTCAGCATTCTATTCTACAATACATACAGCCATTCTATTTTGATTAATTTTTTTTACATACAGCAACATGGGATTGGGCTAATTACAGATTATTTTTTAGGGCCTTGCTTCCCCCCTCATCCTCAAAATGTACATTTATTGTTTCAGTATTTCACATTCATCAAACTTATTATTCTAAAAAAATTAAAAATATTATTCCTAAAAAATAAAATCATAAGCCAATAATACGTAGATTTCTTTGAAAATTCGCTCGTTAAATCATGGTGCATAACTGGTTTTTTTTAAAAAAAAATTAACGATTTTCCTGATATTACATCTCCCATTTGCGTGAAAACCATACTACGTAAAAAAAATTTTTGAAAACATAAATTGAAGGTTATTTTCTCCTTTATATTTTACCACTGGACCACTTTTTGCATTAATAGATTGCTTTGCAAGTTATAAGCTGAAAATCACAAAAAAAAAATATTTTTTTGACGATTTCTCATCTTTGCAGGGGGAAATTTTGTTGGACAACTTCAGATTCGTATTCAGCACCCCCAAAAACATATTATTTACACCAGAACTTTTCTCTTCAAACTACCATTTGACTGGACTATTATTTTATGATGAGTCATCAAATCATTGACCACGCAGTCTTGTGTATTATGTTTTATTTCCCCTGCAGATTTTTGCTTATTATCATTAGTCGGTTAATGTTATTACTTTGTCTCTGTCCCAAAGTGATCACAATAAACGGAGTGCATTGTAAATCTATTTTAATTATTAAGAAACATCCAAGTAAATAAAAATAAATTTTAAAAAAATAAACCATATTTTGAATAACCATACACCTGTAACATTTAACCATGTCATATCACATCTGCCATGTCAAATTTGAAGAAAATCAAACAACATGTTTGGTGAAAAAAAAAAAGTTGAAACAGATTCCTCGCTCCCTTCAGTTAATAAGAGAAGAAGGAATGACCTGACCCTAACCATATTATAGTAATTCAAGGCCAGCAATTTTCTACTCCTTTAATAAAAACACTGTTATATTTTCAAATATATTTTATACAAAAAACATTTATAAAGACAAACTATAAAGAATGGTAATTTAGAAACATTAAACAATTATTTAATAAATAAATATTTAAAAAAAAAAACTTTTTTTACAAAAATACTTGACATTTACTGGTTATGTAAATTATCTATACTGAGATTCAATGGAACTTACTCATAGTGAATAAAACTTCGAATGAAAACATGATCAGATTATTGTCAAAAAAATACTTTTATTAAATAAAGACCAATTCATCTGGATAATAAACCGATTTATTTGGCTCTCTGAGTTTTATTACTATGACTAGCTTTACTACCACCCAGCTAATTCACATAATTTTTTTTTTTTTATTATTATTTAATATTAAACATTTTACAACACAGACAAAGTATACTTTGATAATACACATTTTTATCTCTCATAGAATATATATATAGAATTTAGTTTATAATTTGTACGAAATTATATCAAAACAAGAATTAAAAACTTGTAAATATAACTTAATTAGTCTCTGTCCCTCAGGTACATAGGACTGCTTTCAGATGGTAGCTATTAAAAAGAGAAAAGGTCGAATATTGAAGGCGGAATGCATTTAAAAATTAGGGTCCATAATAGGGATGGCCAAAATAGATTCGAACACTTGATTAATCGCTGTTCTTGAATTGATAACTCAATTTGATTAGTATTAACCTGATCAATCTATTGAATTGATTCTGTCCATTCGATTATTCCCATTTGATTTTTGAAACGATGATCTTACTTTTTACTACGGTTTTATTAACACTTTCAGCGCCAATGAAGCAGACGTCTGCGTCAAGACGAGGGTATACCCACACGCCGCGTGACGCACCTGTTGCGTCAAGGCTCTATTAAAAATCTATTAAAAAAAAGGCGCCCAGGAAGCAACTCTAGTTGCACCAGCGGAGCCGAAAGTGATAACTTGGTTTCTTGTTTGTTTTTTTGTCCGGTACAAATCTTGCAATCGAATTTTAACTAACATCCCGAGTGGCTAGACATTTGAAAATTTCAGAACAGCTCAGAACACGATGACAATTAATTATTTTAATACTTTTAGTAATTTTTCAGCAGAATTTAATTAGTTTTCAGCAAATTTGCTGAATGAAAAGTTAGTTTGGAAAAAATTCGCAAGTTATTTTATTTGTTTTGTCATATCCCATAATATTTACAATCTTCGTTTTGACAGGTTTCAAATTTATGATTTTTATAAATTAGAGATAAACATTAAATGACAGCAAAACAGGAAATATATCGATTATATTATTTCAAATATATCGATGGCATGATTTAAGAAAATTTAAAAACGTAGTATATAAAAAGTTCTTTTTATCTTGCAATTATTTAAAATTTATTTTCTCTGCAGCATTATATTTTATATCTCAGTTAAGATTAAGTTAGGTTTCAAGTTTAATGTTGACGGTTTCAAGTTTAATGTTAACCCTGCCACCAGATTAACAAAGTATAGAAGCCCTCTCTTTGAGTACAGCTCTCAATGATCAGACACCTATCCTTATATTTATAATCATATCTTATAAACCTCTTATCTTATTTTTAATATATGGCAAGATTATTTGCAGTTTTCCCTTGTCACAAATCACAGTCGTTTTGTTTTTTTAAAGAGTAATATGCAAGGCCTTAAGACAAACAATTTTCAATAAAGACTTTTGTTTTAATTCGGAAGTACATTGAGTATGTATGTAACCACACTACATCTGTAAACTTTTATACTTATGTTTAATGTTGCATTTATATCAAGCTTAATTTGTCTATCCTATTGATCCTATTGACTAATTTAAGTTTACTTCGTATTATGCAAGTGGTGTAATCAATAAGCATCCAACCTTAATTTTTATTGACCAAACAAAGGAAGCTGTGGGTGCGGGGCTTGGTTTACAGTTGCAGGTATGCCTAGTGAGAATGCTCATTTTTTTTTTTTGTTCATCTGCACAAGTCAGTTTTTTGTACAACACGAGTCAGTCGGTGGTAGGCTATTAATTAGTGAGCCAGTGCGAGTGAGTGTTGTCGCATTTTTCTTTCTGACAAAATAACAGAAAGAGTCGAACAGCGTTACAGCCTTCTTTTTTTTCTCGGCGATTTTCAAATGGAAACACTCCGCAAGATTTAACAAGGGAGAATCACCAAATTTAAAAAAAAAAAAAAAAAAAAAAAGGATGCAGTAATGCTGTTTGACTTTGTCTGTTATTCCAGAAAGAAAAATGCAACGACACTCACTCGCAATGGCTTACTAATTAATAGCCTTCCACCAACTGACTCGTGTTGTACAAAAAACTGACTTGTGCAGATGAACAAAAAAAAGAGCATTGTCACTAGGCATTTTTTTTTTTTATCACACCACATATATAACCTTTTTATTAAATAATTTAATAATTAAGTTTTGATTTTTTTAATGTTGTATTTATATCCTGATTAATTTGTTTATCACCAATTGTTCTGTCTCGGAATAGGTGGGCGGGGGCCTGTTTTGTCAGCCCGCCGTCACTAGTGGAGCCAACGCTCCCTAGTGGCTTACTCAGTTATCAGTAAGTCTCTCGTAGTGCCCTTATGTTGACGGTTGACACTTTCCACCTTTTAATTACACAATTCACAGAGTTCAAATTGTTGTTTATATTCATATGTATATATATATAGTCCACTTTTACCACCAATCGATTAATTATTAAGTCAAAATTACAAAATTAATGAAACATACATTTTAATTTTTTTTTTATATCTAACATACTGTTATGTCTAAAAATCGATTGTAAAAGTATCGATCTTCTTGTTTTATCATCAAGACAAGTCGAACGTGATTCCGAGATTCCAAATACATCAAAGCTTTATTTCAATTACATGAGTTTTTATTTTCAATTACATTTTGTGCTACACAACACATACATTTTAATTATTATTTCTAATTGATATTGATGATGATTGAATGATTAGATTCAATTTGATTAGGAATAATCGATTACAATTTTTTTTGGCCATCCCTAGTCCATGAAAACAAAGCATGAACATTTTAGGAAGGGTTAATTTCTTGTTAATATAAACTAAGCCATGATCATGCTTAATATCCAAATAGGATGTGCCGGATCAACAGATGGACAGACAGAATACAGAGATCACTAGGATCCATGATATGGAAGACTAGAGATGCTAAAAAGATAATTTGAAACTAGGACCAATTTAAACTGTCTTCCTGATTATTTAAAGCTGGGCCTACAATTTTTAAAATTATAAATATTAGGTAAACGCTTCAAAATATTTAAATAAATAAATAATTAAATAAAGAATTGTTGAAGTTTCATTTGAATGAAAATTATTTTTAAACCTATTTTGCCAAAACAAAAATAATTTTTTAAGACTAATCCCATATGATTCATTGGCTATTACAATTTAAAGTTTTATAAATAAATACAATTTAACTATTTTTCTTTAGCATTTAACTTTCTATTCCACACAACCCATAGGAATAGGAGTATATTATAATATTTATAACAATATATTTATTACATTATTTAACAATCTTTTCCAAGATCCCAGAGATTCAATTTTTTAACTGCTTTATGTAATTATACAATGGAGTCACAAAAAATAAAAACACTCGTAAATAACTCATTATAAAAATATAACAATTAAGAGAAATTTTATAACTATATTAGACTCAACTAAGTAGGTAACCAAACATTTATAGTCTTATTTAGGAATTAATTACAAACATACATCTTGTCACAGTCTAAACACTAATAAATTGTCTAAACCAGTGGTTCTCAACCTTTTTTAAACGCGGACCGGTAAAAAACTTGATGCATTCTGTGAACCGGTTGAAAAAAAAACAAAAAAAAAAAACCAGCGGGAATTATGGATATGACCTCCCAATACTTTGTTTTATGACTGAAAATGGTAATTGAATTTCGATCATATAAATGTTATCTACGACTTTTTCAGGCTTACTTTAACAATCTTTAAAAAAAAAATATATCTTTCTCCAGAGAATAGTTATATTAAAGCATCTTTGTCATTAATACTTAATTTATATGCATTAACTTCTTTGGAGGTTATAAAAGGGTAGGTTACCCATAGGTTTATATTTCTTGGGTCTTCATTCTCTGGATAGTATTGGTAAAAGCTGAAAGTGAATTTAAATGTTTTCATACAAATTCTAAATTAATATTATTAATAAAATATTACTGGACCTAAACCAAAATATTTTTGCAATTACTTTGCTCCCATAGCATAACTTTTTTTCATTTTTACGTTTTTGGTAGTATTCATACTACGGAAGGATTAAATTTTAAATTAAATCAAACTATAATTATTTTTAACAACGGGAAACATACAGAGAAACATAGAATCCAAGGCCGGGATTTGAACCATTTGAATTTAGAGGCCCATGGTTCAAATCCCGGCGCAGGAGTCTATTTGTCTCTGTATTTTTCCAGTAGTTAAAAATAATTATAATTTGATTTAATTTTAACTTTTTTTTTTTTTTTATAATGCATCCATTTTATTCCAGAGAGTGAATATATTTTTTTATATTCCCTTGAAGAGTTTCTCTTTTAATTCCAATTAATTCCATTAATTCAAAGTATAATAATTCCATTATTTATAACCTCATGTTATAAGAATTAATATTTCTTGATAATTTGTAAATAGAAAGAATATTGAACTCTTGTAAAATAAAGGTAGTTTTTCAGTTTAACAGTTTCATAATAATTCTACTCTATTTATTTATTTTTATAAGTTTAACGATTTATTGTACTATTCCCTAAGAGCCCAAACTTTTCCGTGGACCGGTCAAAATTTTTCACGGACTGCTACCTGTCCGCGGACCACCGGTTGAGAACACTGGTCTAAACTAACGAAAACTTATATTTTACTAATAATTATAATCTAACACGTATAAAGATAATTTCTCATTTTTTAATTATAGACAAACATATATTTTTTAGTTATTAAAACATTCTTGAATATGAAAAATAATCATTCACATTTATCTTTATTGGTTTACGTTATAAGGAATGTAATTATTAATTTAAAAAAAAGAAGAAATAATAACATCACAATTTTCTTAAACAATTATACATTTTTAAATACAAAAAAATGAGCAAAACTCTCTTAGTCAATTTCACAATGAACAGAACAGCAAGAGTGGTTTCAGTTCATTTTTTCTGGTTAGTTTTTAGAAAACTATTAAATTCTTTTGTAGATTCAATTGTAATAAAAATAAATAAAAAATAGTACGTATATGTTTTCATTTATTCAAGTTGTTAAAAAAAATATACACAGATCACATTTAGTTTTTTTTAAATTATTTATGTCTAAACTAGGTACTAAAACATTCAATTTATCTTAACGAACATTAATCTATAAATGCATTAACGATTTAGGAAATTGAAATATTGGGGAAAATAGTATCCATTGTTATATGGTATAGCAAACATTGATTGAGGTATTTCACTTGGGGGTAGACTAGCTTGAGATTGTTGAAATTGTCTAGCCATATTATAAGGCTCATGAATGGGATTTTTAATTACAGTGCTTCTATTACTGCTCCAAGGGATGCTAGCTTCGTGGATTTCACGTGAAGAAACTGCATTAAAATGCGGATTTAAGGAATTTTGAATAACAGTATTTCTGTTACAGCGTCGTGGTGCACGTGTTTGTCGTTTACGTGGTGAACCAGCTACATAATAAGGGGTGTTTACTGAATTTTGAATAACAGAGCTTCTGTAACTACGTCGAGGACGCCTTGACTTTACAGGTTTGTTAGGAGGTACTAAATTTCGATTTTCATAATTATTATGAGCATATTGTGTATATGGTAAACCATTAGATGATCCACCAGTCATGGCAACTGACTGAGGCCTACCAAAAATCGTTTGCTCAGTCCCAGAGGGAAATACTGATGAAGGAATAGGCGATTTGTTTAAAACATTATCTTTTGAGTTTATTAAACTCTCCAGAAATGGATTGTGAATATTTGTAACATTAGAAAGTTGAGGCCTTTCTGAATCAACATTAGCTTCTGAAATAATTTTTGATTTATTATAGTTAGAGGAGTTCATGTAGGAGTTATTAGGTTCAATCGGGCTATGGACTGTATTTGGAATTTTAGACGAATGCTCAGTATGGCTAAAGTTGTCTGGTTTGTAACTCGTTGCATTTAAGACGGTTAAGGTAGACGGTTCAGATGGAATATTTTCTGGGTCTCCAGAATTATGAGAAACAGCATTTTTAAACCACAGCAGACCACTTACATTCTTCAACAAGTTATCCATATTAGCAATACTAACCATGGGAGCAGTTGGATAATAAGACTCATTAGCTTGGGAGCTACAAGGATTTGCTAATAATGAAACTATGTTTTGAATAGAAGATTGATTGTATTTGGCATCCATATTAAATTTTCTTTTTTTAATAGGTAATCTTACCAAGACATTCTGGTCTTCATCTGAACCTGTTGCATTATTTATGCCTGTTAATAATTTATTCTGATCATTCTGGCTGGAACATAACAATACACAGAGAAGGCAATGGCATTCTAAAGTAGCATTACCATCATTACATAACCTTAATTTGAAACAAGGGAAATGTGCTTTGTCCTCTGTGCTTGAGTGATTAGGTGCTGTGGTGACTAGAGGGTCTGATTGAGACAAAGGAGAATGATCTAATGTAGATGCAGAATCTGATGGGGTAGGGCTAGGTAAAGAAGAGGTATTGTTTTTAAACCTCTTACACTGTTGAGTATTGTCCAATTCAGGAAGAGGCTTCTTAACTTGCCTTATGGATTTCTCAACGAAGTCTCTTTTGCTGTCCAGCATCTTCTCGGCAAACAGGGATAAATTATTTACTTGCTTTCCCTGATTTAAAACACCATCTTCAATACTTCTATGAGTTGTATTTGAAGGACCAACAGTCTCATTAAAGGTAGGTGTTTCATGATTTACTACTCCCGAATATGAATTTTTATTATCAGAAAACATTTCCTTGTTTGAACTAAATGCTTTAGCCTTTATTCTCATTTTGTTTCTTATTTCAAATAGAGGTTTGGAAGTAATTACAGAGACTTTATCATGACCATTTTCTCCATCATTTCTTTCACGAATGAAAGTATTTTCTGTATTAATGCTAAAAGGTAAGAAGTTGGCATCATGACAAGTTTGTTTTTTAATAGATAAATCAAGCACCTTTTCTGGGGAGCTTTGTATTGACAATGCGCCACCAGCAATTGGAAAATAAAATTCTTTATCTAACTCATTACAAGTTTTATTCGCAATGGGAAAAGAAATGTTTGTTGAAATGCCACTTGACTTCTCATATAATTCCACATCTGGGACTTTCAACAAAGATTTGATGTTATTTTCATCAGAATTTATAGTCAAATTCATAGCCATTGGAGGGTCAGTTAAAGATGGCTCATCATCAGGAATGACAATTATTGAATCAACACCTGTTTTATCATATGCTTCCTCATTAGGTGTTCTCATAACTGATGAAATTTGATTATTATCAGGAATTAAATTGAAATTAACAATCATCGATGAAGGATTGACTGGCACATTTTCGGGAATTCGAAGGGAGGAAACATCATTTACTTTGTCATAAACTTCTTCATTTGGTAATATCAACAATGATTCAGTTTTAAGTTTATCAGGATTTGTATTCAAATTAAGAGGGGTTGAAGGATTGCCATTAAAAGAAAGTAACTCATTTGAAATTATTGAATCATCAGATGTAACCTCACTTGATTCACTCAAAACTGATAAAACTTTATTTTTATCAGGAACTATATTCAAACTGATGGATCCAGAAGAATTATCCTTTAAATATTGTTCATCATCTGAAATGAAGCTTGAAGTTTCATCACATATCTTATATATATCCTTAATTGGTACTCTCATCAATGATTTTACTTTATCATTGTTAGATTTTATATTATAATTAATAGCTGTTGTAGAATTAAGATCTGAAGATAGTAAATCATCTGGGCGTTCATAAGGGTTTATAATTACATTAACAGCTGTTGTAGACTTATCATTAATAGACGGTACATTATCAGGACTTAATATATTCGATGAATCATAAGGCTTGTTATATTCACTCTCATTTAGTACTGGCAACGAAGATACTACTTCATTTTTATTAGGATTTATGTTAAAATATACATCTGTTAAATAATTTAGACTTGATGGTCCTTCATTGACTAGTGATGATTCTTCATTAACTGATGGTCCTTCATCAGCTATTGATAGTTCTTCATTAACTGATGGTCCTTCATCAGCTATTGATAGTCCTTCAATAACTGATGGTCCTTCATCAGCTATTGATAGTCCTTCAATAACTGATGGTCCTTCATCAGCTATTGATAGTCCTTCAATAACTGATGGTCCTTCATCAGCTATTGATAGTCCTTCAATAACTGATGGTCCTTCATCAGCTATTGATAGTCCTTCAATAACTGATGGTCCTTCATCAGCTATTGATAGTCCTTCAATAACTGATGGTCCTTCATCAGCTATTGATAGTCCTTCAATAACTGATGGTCCTTCATCAGCTATTGATAGTCCTTCAATAACTGATCCTTCTATATCAACTAGTGATGGTTCTTCATAAACGGATGGTCCCTCAACAACTAGAGATGGTTCTTTATTAAATGATGGTCCTTCATCAGCTAATGATAGTCCTTCAATAACTGATGCTCCTTTATCAACTAGTGATGGTTCTTCATAAATGGATGGTCCCTCAACAACTAGAGATGGTTCTTTATTAAATGATGGTCCTTCAATAACTGATGGTCCTTCATTAAAGCTAAGTTTGGAATCAGCACATTTATCGAATTCATCCTCACCTGGTACCCTCAACATTGATTTAATTTTATTACTATTAGGGTTTATAATTAAACTAACTGCTCTTGTAGAATTAGCATTAATAGGTACCTCTGGAAATATTATCAAGGAATCATCAAATGACTTCTTATATACTCCCTCATTTTGTATCAACAATGATGCAACTTCCGTTTTATCAGGATTTATACAAAAATCGACTGCTGTTTTAGTATTAACATTAACAGGTGGAACACCATCAAAATCGACATGCACCAAATCTTCACATGACTTTTCCAATACTTCCTCAACAGGCATGAGCAACAATTCTTCAGTTACATTACTATTGACAGCTGTTAAAGAATTGCCATTTAAAGATGGTACATCATCAGTAAGTACAACTGAAGAATCATCATGTGAATATTCATAAACTTCTCCATTTCGTACAACCAACAACGATACAACTTCATTCTTATCAGGATTTATATTAACGTTAACAGTTGATGAAAGATTAACATTTAATGTTGGTATATCATCAGGGTTTAAAATGATCATATCATCCTGACATTTCTCATAAATTTCCTCATTTGGTATTCTGGTAAATGATTCGACTTCATTTTCATCATAATTTATGTCAATATTAACAGCAGCTGAAAGATTAGCATTTATTGTTGGTATATCATCAGGGTTTAAAATAATCATATTATCATGACATTTTACGTTTACTTCATTTTGTATTCCCGAAAATAATTCAACTTCATCTTGACAAATATTTATATTACAATTGGTTTCAATTGAATTAACAATAAAAGATGTTTCATCATTAGGAATTTCAATTATCAGTTCACCACTTGATTTATCATATAATTCATTATTGGGCTCTCTCAGCAACGAATCAATTACATGTTTATCAGTGTTTTTATTCAAATTGACAGGTGATGGAGGGTTATCATTTAAAGATAGCTCATCATCAGAAATTTCGATTACAGAATCATCACATGATTTTTCTCCGCCACCATTATTTTTTGAAGGATTAATAGTAAAAGATGGTTCCTCATCATCGTCATCTGAAATTTCAATTATTTCATAACTTGATTTCTCAATCGCTTTATCCTTCGTCTCACTCAATAATGATTCAACTTTACTTGTATTAGTGTTTTCAGTTCTTAACAAACTAATTTGTTCAGGTTTATCATCAAGAATTGTAATTGTTAAATCATTATCTGGTTTTTTTATTACTTCCTCATTTGATGCTCTCAACAATGATACTTCATTTTTATCAGTATCAGTATTGTTATTAAAAACTGTTGAAGAAACATTTACGGATGGTGAATCTTGACGTCTAAATAACACTGATTCATTGGACTTTGAATGAAGTTGATTAGCATCAACATTAATAAAAGCCTGTAGAGGAGCGGAACATTGACCAGGTAAAAGGAAGTTAGTTTGTTCTTGTAAGGGTAAAGTTTGAATACTATTTTCTTCAGTTAGGTGAGAAGCTATTTCATATGATAGCGTGTCTGCATTCTGGTTGCTAAAAGAAAAAGAAGGGCCTATATTGGATATTTCATTAAATATTGGCAAAGTTCCTAATTCATTACTAGGAGATTCAGAAGGCAGAGATATTTCACCCCAGTTTACAAGCATTTCATTGACAATATTATTATTATTTTCCATAAAATTTAACTCAATTTGTGAAAAAAAATTCAAATCGTTTTTCACATTATTATTGGCAACATCTGTCAATATTTTAACATTATTTTCTTCATTATAACCAAAAGGCAAAAGGTCTAAATCTATACATTTATTGTCTAAAATCTTAAAACCAGAATCATCAATATCAACAATATTCTTAATAATTAATGTAGTTAGTGAAGAAAAAAACTCTTTCAAAATAACATCAAGATCAAGCTTATTATAATTCTTCTTTAATAAAATCTTTAAGCAGGAACATACGTAAGCAAATTTATGATGGTTTTCTGAGACAACCCCAACAAGTCCATCCCACAATAATTTTGGATAATAATAACCTAACTTTTCACAGTGTTCCTTCACGGCTTCATAACTATTAGATTCTAATATATTATAAAATATAGATTTGATTACCTCACCACAGCAAGGACTCCTCTAAAGAAAAAAAAGAAAGTAGAATTAAAAATTTATTCTAAATACTATTAGTAGGATAACAGAAAGGATCTGTTGGTTCTAGACAAACCAGGAAACCTTTCTCCTAATTATAGTTTTATGAAAACTAAAAAAATATATATATATTTCTCAAAAATGATTCAGACCAATTTTGATTAAAAATTATAAAATGTAGACTAGTTAAATAAGAATATAAGCATATAGCTTGTTTACCAGGGAATAATCTAGTTCCTGAGAACAACTCGGCTCTCCCCCCGGGTTGATTATTATTTACATACCATGTCTGAAACTACAGTGTGGCGCATAGCAGACAGATGGATTTGAAAATGGAATAAAACGCAAACTGTTAAAAAATGTCCAATTTTTTACTTTTCCTCACTACATATAGTAGGAAAAGTATAGTATTCACCAAACATTTTTTTTCGAGATTTCAACGGAATTATCCGTTTTGGGTGTTTTTAAGACCTACTGCGTCGTTTTCAGCATGACGTCTGTATGTTATCATCGTATCACCCAAGGTATTTAACCTAGAGAGTTGAAACTTGGCAGAAAAATCAGTCATTACCTGTAGTGGTGCCACCGGAAAATCAACTTATTCCGCCATCTTGAACCCAATTTGCTGAGTCAGCAAAAATTTTAAAAAATCGTAATAAATTGAAAATATGACAAACAAGCCCACTAAATTTCATTTTGAAATTGGCCGCCATTTTGAAGTTATCAATTTTTAAACTTTGACGGTTAATAATACCGAAAGTGAAAATAGGTTTTTAATATATAGCATATCGTTGGAACCGGAAAAAATTAAGGAATAAATGAGAAAAAAAACCCAATGAAATTCCATTAATTAGTTTAAAAGTTATAAGCGAATATAATTATTTATTAGTGCGGTCATTTTGATGACGTCAAACTTTGTTTACATCTGTTAAAATACCTCCAAACTTTAAATAAAATATAGGTATTAAAAATAAGTTTTTTTTTTAAGAATGATAATAAATCAGTTAGTTCAGAACGGTCACACATCCAAGTACTGACCACGTCCACGTCCAATGCTGCTTCCTCCTGCAGGAGAGCAGGTGGCAGTAGAGACCACTTTAGTGGCCTCTGAAGTGAGGAAAAGTTCTGAGGTACCCCGTACCCGATTTTTTATTTTTTATTATTATATCCTGATTCAGTAACATGGGATAGTTAGGTTTACACGGTTTTAATTCAAGTATCGGCCACATGGCACCCCTCACACTCTAAACACTGAGTAAGCCTTGCAGTATTAAATTAATTAAGTATTGCAGTATTTGAAGCATTGCCACAGGAATTTCAGCGATTTGGGCTCAGCGAATGTTGTTTTTGAGAGCTTCCAGGGTCCTATAACGATTGTTGTAAACCATCAAGCAGGCATCGAAAAATAGGTCTGCACACAATAAACACATTGTTCAACGGACCACTCCATTGTGGCGACTGAAATCACTCTTTCGAACCACCCCACTTTCAACATTCTAGGACCATTAGGAAGGGATCAATACCCTCTACAAATCCATCTGTCCGCCACGTGCCACCCTGTATTAAACAAATGGGTAGCTGCTTGAAATAGTAGCGCCACCAAGTTTCGAGATGTAAGACATGGTCATCGACCAAAGACTTCAAATGCGAAGAATTTGGTTTCCAACCCGGGTTTGTTCAATGGACCCACCTAAGTGGTCTGCATCTTCGGGTGTAAAAAGCCCCCAGAAAAAGAAATTACTCACCTACTCACCTTTGTAATTATAACTAACTATGTATGTACTAGCTAACTACTAATGTACTAGCTTAACTCACCTTATTTGTTTTTACAGACTGACTTCTTGAGTTCTTCAGTTTATAATAATCCTAAAAAAAAAAGCCCCCAGAAAAAGAAATTACTTACTCAATTTTGTAATAAATAATATCCACAATGTTACAGTAATGTACTAGTTTAACTCACCTTATTTACATACTGACTTCTTGATTTCTTCAGTTTATTATAATCCTAAAATTAAATAAATGTATTATTCAAAAATAATAAAAAAGTTAGTCCAGTCAAATAGTGCATAAAAAGAGCTCAAAGTGGAAAGTTTTGGTGTAATTGTTGTGAGTGGCTTATTTTATGTTTTTTGGGGTGCTGAACACGAATCTGAAGTTGTCCAACAAAATTTCCCNCATCATAATTTATGTCAATATTAACAGCAGCTGAAAGATTAGCATTTATTGTTGGTATATCATCAGGGTTTAAAATAATCATATTATCATGACATTTTACGTTTACTTCATTTTGTATTCCCGAAAATAATTCAACTTCATCTTGACAAATATTTATATTACAATTGGTTTCAATTGAATTAACAATAAAAGATGTTTCATCATTAGGAATTTCAATTATCAGTTCACCACTTGATTTATCATATAATTCATTATTGGGCTCTCTCAGCAACGAATCAATTACATGTTTATCAGTGTTTTTATTCAAATTGACAGGTGATGGAGGGTTATCATTTAAAGATTGCTCATCATCAGAAATTTCGATTACAGAATCATCACATGATTTTTCTCCGCCACCATTATTTTTTGAAGGATTAATAGTAAAAGATGGTTCCTCATCATCGTCATCTGAAATTTCAATTATTTCATAACTTGATTTCTCAATCGCTTTATCCTTCGTCTCACTCAATAATGATTCAACTTTACTTGTATTAGTGTTTTCAGTTCTTAACAAACTAATTTGTTCAGGTTTATCATCAAGAATTGTAATTGTTAAATCATTATCTGGTTTTTTTATTACTTCCTCATTTGATGCTCTCAACAATGATACTTCATTTTTATCAGTATCAGTATTGTTATTAAAAACTGTTGAAGAAACATTTACGGATGGTGAATCTTGACGTCTAAATAACACTGATTCATTGGACTTTGAATGAAGTTGATTAGCATCAACATTAATAAAAGCCTGTAGAGGAGCGGAACATTGACCAGGTAAAAGGAAGTTAGTTTGTTCTTGTAAGGGTAAAGTTTGAATACTATTTTCTTCAGTTAGGTGAGAAGCTATTTCATATGATAGCGTGTCTGCATTCTGGTTGCTAAAAGAAAAAGAAGGGCCTATATTGGATATTTCATTAAATATTGGCAAAGTTCCTAATTCATTACTAGGAGATTCAGAAGGCAGAGATATTTCACCCCAGTTTACAAGCATTTCATTGACAATATTATTATTATTTTCCATAAAATTTAACTCAATTTGTGAAAAAAAATTCAAATCGTTTTTCACATTATTATTGGCAACATCTGTCAATATTTTAACATTATTTTCTTCATTATAACCAAAAGGCAAAAGGTCTAAATCTATACATTTATTGTCTAAAATCTTAAAACCAGAATCATCAATATCAACAATATTCTTAATAATTAATGTAGTTAGTGAAGAAAAAAACTCTTTCAAAATAACATCAAGATCAAGCTTATTATAATTCTTCTTTAATAAAATCTTTAAGCAGGAACATACGTAAGCAAATTTATGATGGTTTTCTGAGACAACCCCAACAAGTCCATCCCACAATAATTTTGGATAATAATAACCTAACTTTTCACAGTGTTCCTTCACGGCTTCATAACTATTAGATTCTAATATATTATAAAATATAGATTTGATTACCTCACCACAGCAAGGACTCCTCTAAAGAAAAAAAAGAAAGTAGAATTAAAAATTTATTCTAAATACTATTAGTAGGATAACAGAAAGGATCTGTTGGTTCTAGACAAACCAGGAAACCTTTCTCCTAATTATAGTTTTATGAAAACTAAAAAAATATATATATATTATCTAATTGTGAACTGTTAAAATATAAATGTAATAATTACATACAAATCAATAATAGACAAAAACTCACCTCAATGTTTTTATTTTTCTTCATGGTGTCGATTAAAGGTATACTACATTTTATTGAACCCTTAAATTATATAAACATTAAAAATTAATATAATTAAATTATATATAATCGAAAGTTAAATTTATATTAATACAGGATCAGTAAGTAAAGTCGGGTGGTTTTGAAAAGTGTAGTATTTGGAGCCAGATAGCCGGAAAGGGGAAGGAGTAGTCTCAGTGTATTTATAAGAGGGGAGTTTTTACGTTAGTCTGGTAAGTTGCAACTATGATCTGTAGCACAGAGCACCATACTTTTGACGTGCATATGATTTTCATGAATAAGGAGTCGATAGTGACAAGAATCACACCAAAATGTAACATTGTGGTGTCATCCCTAATCGAAGCACTATTTTAGAGTGGGTTCGTAACTTCAATGAAACGAGAAAGGTTGAGAGTAAAAAAAGAGGGTCATTCCGTACAGCTCAAGCACCAGACAACATTGAAAGGGTAAGGAGTGCAACTATCCGTACCTCCATCGTTCAGTTTGGATGCCCGCCCGCTTCTCACCTCAACCTTCATCACATTTTGAGGCAAGATTTTAAATGTTGTCCGTACAAGCTGATAGTGAACCAATAATTAAAGAAAGGTGATTACCTCAGTGAATTACTTTCTGTGAGATAATGATCACAATGCTAGAAGACAAAAGGAATACTGTTTTTTTTTTAACAAGTGATGAGGCCCATTTTTATATAAAGCTTTTATATAGTTTGTTGACCAACTAACCCATAACCGGGGGGATACCGGTAATGTTTAAGATATTGGGAGGCTGAAAATCCAAGAAACACAAGACGAGTAAGAGACCTTTGCACAGCTCTCGAGTTTCAGTGGGGTGTGCTTAAGGGAAGTTATTAAATCTATTCTTCGAACCATGACTGCCACAGAATGTTATGAGAATGATTTCATTTTCCCTAAACTCTGTCATTGACGTATTGCAGCGAGACACACTTGGTTTTAACAAAATGGGACTACCTGTCTCACAGCCTTATTCATTAGATATTCCCAGTCCATCTCACTTCTTGACATGGTGACATCCTGTACTCCCCCCTCAACTGGACTACCCCTTTGAGATTTTACTTGAGCCTGGGGATTCTTGAAAGAAATGGTGTACCTTGAAAAATCAAGAATTCCTGCATATTTAAAGGAGGACATTCAGGATGAAATCATTCAAAGCAGCGATATGTTGTAGAATGTGATGAGCTTCTGAGAAAGAATGGAAAAATGCATTCAGCAAGACAGCAAAATGGAGGCTACATGCCCGATGTAGTATTTAAAGCTTAAGGGAATCATAAAATTCCCCAATCTAATAAACACTCCAATAAAAAGTTAGTAACTCAATAATTTATTACAACTTTTTTAAATCCATCCTACTTCACTGAATGACCCTGTATAATAATTGGCTATTAAATTTATCATTTAAGCCATTATACATTGCATGCCTCAAATGAACAAGCAAAAATATTAATTAATAAAATTAGTACATCAAGAAATTGTGTGCATATGCTAGATGTTTATTGTATTTATTTATTTTTATTTTTTTCAATGTACCAAAATTAAAAATAATATATTATAACATTGACTCACCCTTATTTCTCTATTTGTCCTCTCAAGTGGTGATTTATTTTTCTAAAATAAATAATTTTTATCTTTAAAGAAAGGCTGGTTGTTATCAAAGTTAATTTAGAAGATGGCGCAGTTACAATAAATAAAATAAAATAATAATAATAAAAAATCTGCACAATAATACTATTATTATAATTGTGGCTTGTGACAATGTAGATGTCAAAATCTTGAGCTCTCAGGCTCTTTTTCGATTTTCTCACGCTGTCAAAAGTTACACTTTATAATTAATTCTTAATTGAAATATTAGTATACTCATAAGTACACTAGATAGTTATGCAAAAATAAATGTCTTTAAAAGTGTTAATTTATAAATATTTTATACTTAATTCAATTTATAAAAATACTTATACTGACAAACCTCAACTTATGAATTTAGATAGACTCTGCCGAGGTTTGTCTGTAATTTTGAATAATATATCTATTGTGAAGGTTTTCTTCCTCATAAGTTTTTTTTAATACTTCCATGGTTGGCAATGAATTTTGTTTCCGTAAAAACATGGACAACATTAAAATAAAACAGTTGTTATCAAATAAATTATTGATACACTAACAGTATAAATTTTTATTGTCTTTATTCTTATTCTTGTGTTTAGAACACGCTCACACTTTCACATACGAGACTACATTACATACAGAACTGACCATCCAAATAACCCAGCACAGGAGGGTAGTGCAATTTTAGTTAAAAACACCCTTTCCCACTTCTTTCACCCTTCCAATCCTACTGAATCCATACAGTCTGCTACCATTATTCTGAACACTGTTCCCCACAATTACACAATCTCATCTAAGTAAACATGTTTCCCACCAAAACTGTTCCACCCTTTTCCGCTGCTTGGGTCCCCTGTTTATAGCAGGTGGTGATTACTACGTTAAACATCCCCAATGGGTTTGCAGAACTAGAAACACTCGAGGATTTACTGCTCTTCTTCCTACCCTTTTATACCCTAATTACAAAGTCCAAACCCCTCCTGGCTACACCTTGGCTATCTATGCTTCAAAACTCCCGACTTCCTAGATTTTTTTTATCAACTCTCCTATGAATCATCTTCATCACACTGTCAGTGTCAGTAACCTTCATGACCTCTCCTCTGACCTTTGTCATATCATTCCAAGAACTTCATCCTTCCTTAATACCTTCCAGACAGATGTTAATTAACGGACTAGTTGACTGAGAATTGTTTCACTGATTAATAGAAGACAAACTTGACTTAAGAGGGCCACTTAAAACTTCTGACGATATAGGCATTACAATGACCAAGACAATACAGACAAGCGTTTGAGACTCTACAAGACCTTTTAAGCAACAATGGATTTTGACTGACTTACAGCTCTTATGATGCAGACATTAATTGGTGACCAACTACGAGCTAGAGGGCGATGGCAACAGACTAGGATTCGAACTGACAAACAGGTTCTTAACAGACTCACTAGACAACTGACTGCAGCAATGAAAACATATAACTCACAATAATTCACAGACTACACTAACAAACTAACTACTGAAGAAAAAAATCCCTTGGGCATGCTACCCGCAAAATCCTAAAAACCTAAGATAATTCCCTCTCCCCTTCTAAAACCTGACCAGTCCTGGGAAAAGAGTGATGATGAAAAATGATGAGTTTTTTGCTCATTTCATCTCTGAACAATTCACTTCTTACCCCGATATGCACAACATATTGTACAAGCCTATCGATGTTAATATCGTGTAGAATCACTCCCAAAAAGTGATAGAAGACATCCATTCCTCTACAACTATCCCCTACCCCAAAGTGTTTCCACCCCTCTGATGTATGGTACATAATAAGAAAGCTCCTGTTTATGATTTAATTACTTCCTATATCCTCAAATACCTTCCAAGAAAAGCAGTCCTTTACCTACCCTATTTATATAATATAATGCTTTCTTTAGAACTACACATAACCCAATCCTATGGAAGTTCGCCAAAACCATCATGATACCCAAACCCCATAAATCATTTAACTTCTTCCTATCAGTCTCCTCCCTATACTAGGAAAAATCCTGGAAAAGCTTCTACACCACACTAACCTTTTAATAGAACCCCTTAAAATTATTCCAGTTCACCAGCTTGGCTTCCCTTCCCGTCATTCCACTATCCAACAGTGTCACAGAGTTGTGGATGTAATTTCCTCTGCTCTTAAGCAGGAAAAGTATTGTGCCGCAGATTACCTAGACAAAGCCCTGGCTTTAGATAGGGTATGGCATGTTGGCTTACTTTGGAAGGTCAAGAGCCTGTTTCCTCATCCTAAAATCCATCCTGGAAAACTGTTCCTTTCAAGTCTCCTACAACTCTTTGACTTCTTCCATCTTTCCAATAAAGCAGGGGTGTCCCAAGGTCAGTGGCGTTGCCAGGGGGGGTGCGGCCCGCACCAGGTACCGTGACTACAGGGGTGTAAGATTTTAAAATGTACTGGTTTATTTAATGTAATTTTTTTAAAATAAACTGTTGAAGATAGTGAATAAGCAGGAGCTGATTGAGACTCTGAGACAAACGGTAGACCTAACGTGACACGGATCAAATTAAGGTTATGAGTTTTAGTGATAACTGTTGGTAGAGTTGTAGGGTGATAAGGGGGAAGAGGTGCGCACAAAGCTAGAGCGTAGGCGAAAACAGCGTAAGATTCAATCTGTCAAGAAAGTAGTGAACCGTGTGATATTCTGTGACTTGACATTTGTGCACGCATCAAAATAGATATAGATAAAAGTAGTGGAAGTTTATCAGTGTGTTTTGTGTTTGTCTAACACAAAATCTAAAGAAATGCCCCAAACATTAAATATTGCGGCTTTGTGACAATAAAAAAAAGTTTGTTTTAGCTATATCTTTTAAACGGATAATTATAATCAGAGCCACCGCCGGGGCTGCAAGGGGGCAGTTGTACAGGGCCCGGGCCTCCGGGCTGCCCTGGTTTTTTACAACCAAAAAGACAAGAAGAATATTGTCATCAGTGGCGTAACTAAGGGCTCTTCAAAATTCAAAATTCGTGCCCCCCAAACATATTTTCTTNCTGGAACCAAAGTACAAACACTAACAATAATCAGGGATGGATTCCCAGAGAGGTGAGACATGTTCCACACTAATGATCACATCGATAGATGTGTAAAGTGACTGTCCCGTCGTAACGTTTGGAGGACATACAAGAAACATAATTTTCTGTGATTTTTCTGCCTAGTTAAGTTAAACAGTTACAAACAAGGTAATAAATTAAATGGGTAACCTGCTAGGTAGAAAACCACGTGGGGTTTGGACACACCTACTACTGATCTAGAAGGTTAAGTTCAAGGGCCTCCTAGTATCAAGGTCTGTCAAACCAAGATGTGGGGAATAGGTGCTTTTGTTTGTTTGTTACCAAATATCTTTAAAAGTATCGACATTAGGCGAATTATGGTTATGCAAAAAATTTGTTCTTCATTAAATTTCCAATAAAAATAGTCCTCTAAACTTTTTTTCTATTTCCAACCATTTTGGAGTTACAAGCACTCAAAATTACGGGACCGCAATACGGGGTGTTAACAGTTATGTTGCAGGAGGGAAAGGGGGGGGGGGGGTGACAAAAGACTGTCTGCACCAGGTGACAGAAGTTCTGGCGACGCCACTGCCCAAGGTAGCATTTTAGGTCCTATCCTTTACTCCATCTACACTTCTGACGTTCCCTAGCATCCTACAACAATTCTTGCTTCTTTTGCCGAAAATAAGTGCATCCTATCCTCTCACAAGTCACCATGAACAGCCTCCGACCATGTCCAACTATTCCTTGCGCTCCTAGAAACCTGGTTTAAGAAATGGTGGATCAAGGTAAATGAAACAAAAAGGTCTCAAATGACTTTGGCTACAAGGCGCGGTATGTGTGAACCAGTAACCCTTAATCACATAGTTCCGTCCACTACCTGGGACTATACTGATTACTATAATGACCTCAAAGTACCCTTTGTCAGTGAATTAACCATTTCCAGATACAAATCCTTCCACAATTCCCTTTCTGACCATTCCCTTCCACTAGTCCTCAGCCTGTTTTCCAGTTTTCCAGATCTATTTCTGACAATCCTCCTAGGTGCCTGAGGAGGCAGTGGCCAGACGACCTCCTAGATAACCAAATTACATTTATTTTAATTTAATTTACTTTAATTATCATTATTATATCTCACAATATAAATTTTGTATCAATTCAGTAAGTGCTATCACTGGAAAGTAATAGCACACAGGTGGATAGTTCCTTACATTTTGCCGTTTTCAAGTCATACACCTGGTCTTACATTTATTTCTTATAAAAATAATGTATTAAAGTAGCAATAATCAGTTGAAATTAAAAAAAAAAAAAAATTTTAACAAATTAAGTGGCCACTGCCTAGGAGGATTTCCAGGGAAGAGATTGAAGATAGATTTTGGACGAAAGGATAGGATGATGGAATACTGAATCATAAAAGGATTGATATCTGAAAAAGGATGATATTGGAAACAAAAACCTGAGCATTAGAAATTTTTCTTGAGAATACTTGACTGAAGGGATAGGATACAGTAGNGTTTACCCCCCCCAAGACCACTCCCTAAGGGCCCCCTCCATTTTTTTTTTTAAATATGTGAAAAAATGAAAAAAATTCAGTTGTTGCTATATAGCTCGTAAACTATGCGTTGTTCAATTTTTCCTACTAGTTTTTGAGTGAAATAAATTTACAACAATTTAAGTCTATAAGGGCATCTCTGTACGTCCAATAGTTTCCGAGATGTAGCACTTCAAAATTGATTTTTTTTTTTCAAAAAATGGAAATTTTGAGTATTGCTCTTGTATCGGGGCGAATATTGGCGTAAAAAAGTTAACATATGTGAAAAGTTATAAGGTATGAAGTTGTAGTAAAGATGATTGGCTTCTTTTTATGTCCAACTACAACTCTGCACGTTAAATAGTTACCGAGATATATCACTTCAAAAATTGGCAGTGTTTCCCAAAAAATGGAAAATTTAAGTATTGCTCTCGTTACGGGGCGAATATTGGCATAAAACCTTTACCCTACAAGAAAAGTTATAATAAATTAAGTTGTAGTTAATTTAATTGGCTTTTATTTAAGCTAAAAATGAAGCCTGTAGGCAAAATAGTTTAGTGGCAATTGTAAAAAAATCAAAAAATGGAAAATTGTATTTTATAAGAAATGAACCTAAACCACTTTAGTCCTAACTGATCCCCTAATCCTACTTTATTTTTTATTACCTAATTTTGAGCACTTGTAACTCAAAAACGGTTGGAGATAGAAAAAAACTTTTAGTATGTTAGACAGGAAAGTCATACGAACATTTTAAGCTACTTTCCAAAACTTTGGGATTTTTTGCAAAGTTTACCCTTTTTTTCATCTAATTTGACTGGACTATTGGTACAACACTTGATTCGAGGCCCTATGTATTTTGTGGTGTTATAAATTAGAAGTTTGTTATAAATACTGGGTTGTGATTTGTCATGTAAGAGCCGGTGTAAAAGTTTATAAAGATGGTTAGTTTCTTTTCGTTTTTAGTGGTGTGTCCAGGTTAAACGTCTATCAAGGTGTAACTCAAGGTAGAGGACAGTTCTGGAATAGGGGTTTGATTAAGGTTTACAGGTTTGCAGATACTTTCNTGGGCCCATCCTAAAACATAAAAAATCGAATTATTTTAATAGAAATTTTTACTTGGAAATATGTATATTTAAAGTTTGTAGGTACACATATTTTGTTTATGGAATTTTTATAAAAACTCACAAAATGGTTTTCCTTAGAGCTCATTATAGGTTTCTTATACTGAATCATATCAAAGTATTCCTGAAAATAAAATAAGCAGTTACTATCGCAATTTTTAATTTAATTAAATTCATAGAATATACAAATGAAATACATCACAATGTAATATAACTATAATCACAAATATATAATAATAAATAAATAGAATAATTAAACATAGTTAAAAACACACCATACCCACATACAGACTACATTCGGGTGTATATGACCATAAGTAAATAAAAAGTAAAGTAATGAAACTCATTCAAATATATTTTAAAATTAGGCGAGACATCATCTAGCTAGAGCATAGGTTCATAGTTGTAATTATAACCCATACAAAATAAAATAATAGACTGAGGTTAAGAATTACAGTAAAAAATACAAATTTAAATTTTCTAAAAAAGACTTCCTCATTATTCACTGACATGCATAAATGTACAACCCCAACAAAATAAGTTACAAGAGTTCTTACATCAACTTTAGTTTTCAAGCAGAAATCCTCCCTCAGTAGAAATTCTGTTAACTTAGAGATATGTGGTGGTGTTTTAAGAATACATTTAAAAATTCCATTTTTGAGAATTTCTAAGTATTCTGGAGTAGGAATTAGATTTTTCCTAGCCTTTTCTATAATGTCATTTTTTGATCCTTTTGTTCCATTGTTGGACGTTAATAATAATTTAATTACAAACAATTTCAGAATATAAGAGTGTACGTCTGAAGTCTTTTCCTTTAAAATTATTGTACCTATCTGCCTGAAATGAACAAAAATAGTACTATTATGTTTTGTATAATGTATACATTTTATGTTTGTAAATATTGAGTTTATTGATTATAACCAAGAGGTAAAAACTGGTCTATATTAAATATTAGCTATTGAAGTTACTAAATATTAGCTAACATAATATTGATATGAAATTACACTAATAAATTAATACTTGGTAAAAATGCTTACCTCACTACATTGCCATAGATTTTATAATAGTAAGAAAAGCTAAAGTATCTTCCAATCAATAAACCTTCTAACATCATGATAGTTTCACCATCTTAAAAATAAACATAATTATTTATTTAAAGAAGTTTAAAATATGAAGTTATGATTAAAATATGAATAAAACGTCTATCAAGGTGTAACTCAAGGTAGAGGACAGTTCTGGAATAGGGGTTTGATTAAGGTTTACAGGTTTGCAGATACTTTCAGATACCCAAAGAATGAATTATATTTATTATTTGCAAAATGGTGTCAATCATCTTAAAGACACTTGACAATCTGATAAATTGCAAATCATAATATCCCTACAGATACCATATCTCTTACTTTTATTTCCGTTTTTCTTTATTCTCCATTTCTTTGGCCAAATTTAAAGAACTGTAAGGAAAGAATGCATTTATCATCTGCACAGGATGTGAGAATGTTCAGAAATATGAGATGTGTAAAGGGAATATAGAATTGGGGCTAGGATACTTCCTTGGGGATACCTGATTTTATCAAGAATGAAGAAGTAGAGAAGTTACAAAAATGTGGTTGTCAGCTTCTAAGCTGTATGTGGGAGGAAGGATGTCCTTGGGCTTCCAAAGTAGGTCGGCATACCAAACCCTGAGCCTCATCTAGGAAGACTGCTGAACAGTACTTTTTCTAAGGGAGGAGGAGACTATATCTACAACTCTATGACATTGTTAGATTGTGGAACGAAGTGAGTGGAAACCAAACTGGTGATTGAGTATGATATTGAGGAAAGTAATAATTGTTAAGTCTCTTATACTTGTGCATATTGTCTGTCAAAGTCTGTTCAGCTACATTTATTTAGTCAGGTGTTTTTTTTAAGAAAGTTTAAGGTCTAATCTATTTTCAACTAATTGATTTAACATGGTCCAATCATCGTGTCAATTAAGGTCAGTTAAATAGGGAATTTATAGTTACAAAACCTTCACAATTCCATACTATAAAGACTTCACACTGTTTCAATTTTAATTATTATGACTATTATTAATTTCAATATTAAAAATACTCCATTCATGGTTTATATAAATAAACTTACATTTATTTTTTCTGAAGAGTGGTTCCGCTCTGGTATTTTTTCCTAAAAATTAAAGTTATAGATTTGAAAAATAAATAAATAAATGGAATTTAAGATATGCTATGTATGTTGTATATTAAATTACCATCCAGAGAGGAAAAATCAATTATACAAGTAAACTACATAAGTACAAGTTACACTTTCTACTGAATAAACAATTCCTGCTGAAGAGTGCAATTGCTATTTGCAGGGTTTTGCTATACCTTAATATTGATCCAGCAAGTATTTTTTTTCATTATTAGAAAAGAAATGGTTACTTGTATTTTAATTTATAAAATTATAATTTAAAAACTATACAATATTTTATTCTGCTTTTACACTCTCAATAAAACTCACTTGTTTTTTTCCCTCATATTTTTTTCCTTTAGAATTGGGCCCATCCTAAAACATAAAAAATCGAATTATTTTAATAGAAATTTTTACTTGGAAATATGTATATTTAAAGTTTGTAGGTACACATATTTTGTTTATGGAATTTTTATAAAAACTCACAAAATGGTTTTCCTTAGAGCTCATTATAGGTTTCTTATACTGAATCATATCAAAGTATTCCTGAAAATAAAATAAGCAGTTACTATCGCAATTTTTAATTTAATTAAATTACAAATGAAATACATCACAATGTAATATAACTATAATCACAAATATATAATAATAAATAAATAGAATAATTAAACATAGTTAAAAACACACCATACCCACATACAGACTACATTCGGGTGTATATGACCATAAGTAAATAAAAAGTAAAGTAATGAAACTCATTCAAATATATTTTAAAATTAGGCGAGACATCATCTAGCTAGAGCATAGGTTCATAGTTGTAATTATAACCCATACAAAATAAAATAATAGACTGAGGTTAAGAATTACAGTAAAAAATACAAATTTAAATTTTCTAAAAAAGACTTCCTCATTATTCACTGACATGCATAAATGTACAACCCCAACAAAATAAGTTACAAGAGTTCTTACATCAACTTTAGTTTTCAAGCAGAAATCCTCCCTCAGTAGAAATTCTGTTAACTTAGAGATATGTGGTGGTGTTTTAAGAATACATTTAAAAATTCCATTTTTGAGAATTTCTAAGTATTCTGGAGTAGGAATTAGATTTTTCCTAGCCTTTTCTATAATGTCATTTTTTGATCCTTTTGTTCCATTGTTGGACGTTAATAATAATTTAATTACAAACAATTTCAGAATATAAGAGTGTACGTCTGAAGTCTTTTCCTTTAAAATTATTGTACCTATCTGCCTGAAATGAACAAAAATAGTACTATTATGTTTTGTATAATGTATACATTTTATGTTTGTAAATATTGAGTTTATTGATTATAACCAAGAGGTAAAAACTGGTCTATATTAAATATTAGCTATTGAAGTTACTAAATATTAGCTAACATAATATTGATATGAAATTACACTAATAAATTAATACTTGGTAAAAATGCTTACCTCACTACATTGCCATAGATTTTATAATAGTAAGAAAAGCTAAAGTATCTTCCAATCAATAAACCTTCTAACATCATGATAGTTTCACCATCTTAAAAATAAACATAATTATTTATTTAAAGAAGTTTAAAATATGAAGTTATGATTAAAATATGAATAAATTAAGTTTAAAAAAATTAATAAAAAGTTAAAAATATTATTCTACTGCAAAATTACTACCGAGAATAATAGACAGTGCAAAAAAATACTAGACTCTAATAGCCAACTAATTGAACTAAAGTGTTAGCTATATTATTATAATCATCGCAGCCTTTTGGATACAGATTGAATTTAAACAACTTGTAGATTTAATACTTGCCAGGCCATAGAATAGATCAGTCTGATTACAACCCTGTCTCAACTCCTACACTTGACTTTTAGTCTCTTAAGCATTCTGATTTGTCTCCCCGGCACTGAAGATGATCACTGGTTATAAGCAGGCTTAATACAATAAAGTTACTTTACTGGAGAGATGTATTTCTTTATTCAAATGGATTGCCTTATAATTCAATTATATTATTTACAAATAATAGGCGAAACCCCTAAGATAAAAAAATACAACTTGTAAGAATTAACATAAATTAGCTTCTCTGCACATCCAATTATCTTAATGAATTTATTTCTTGCCCTATCTAGGATGATAATAAAATTATGAGATTACCATAAATAAAGTCCTTTCTTTTATAAATCATTAAATGAATCAATTTTGATTGGCACTTTTATAACATATAGAAAATGAGGAACACCAGACCTACCTAAATTATTTTTTTTAAAATGTTAATCTAATATTAGACCCAATTTTTTGTTATTTAGTTCTTCCATCGATGTGGAGTCAAAATTACCAATTTTTTGCTACTCAAGAGTAGCATGCGCTTGTATGTCAAAGGCTCCAAAATTAGATTTTAGAAGCATAACAATCCAAGCATGCGAAACACTATTTTGCTTTAGTTTGATCAGGATTGAAACATCGATTAATTTCATCAGAATAAATTAGTCAAGAGCAAAAATTATACGTTAGGAACAAAGTAAAATATTTACAAAAAAGAGAATAAAACTAAGCTTATTTACCAGAGCTTATACAAAACCAGATTTTATTTAATCTTATTTGCCTACCTTCTTCATCAGTCGACCTCCAACTTTTATCACTGTTCAACTGCACACAAATAGCAATGAACAGTCATAGCAGAATATATTTAAAACGTTGAAAATAAACACTTTTCTAATTTTAAGTAATTTTTCTAGTAGACGGATTTTTAGGTGTTAATAAAATATAAATAGAATTTTCTTCATTAGTAGGAATTCTATTGTTACGTTTTAAGGCCCCTACACACGATCTGACCGTGTCGGCCCGACCAAATCGGGACCCGATCTGGTCGGTCGTAGACTCGGCTACACACGTTTCCGACTTTGTCAGTTGCCACCGTTCCTTCGTTGTGTTAACATAAAAAACAAAACATATAAACAAATCAAATCGTAAATAATACTAGGCTCAATCTGTCAAAACCAGCTGATTATTATCATTTTTTCCGACGAAAGCGCTACACGCGGCCAAATCTTGATACTTTTTGCCCGACCTAGGGCGGTCGGGTGGCAATGCCCACCCGAAAGCCGACTTAGTGAACCGAGCAAGTCGGGCCAGTGCCTCGACTACACACCACCCGATTTCTCGTCCGACCCGACCAAATTGGCCCAACCGTCCGACCAAATCGGATCGTGTGTAGGGGCCTTTATCCCTTGATGTTAAGGTCACCCTCAATCATTTATATCTAAAACCATAATAATCAATCATTTACAATTATAAATGAATTGCTAGATACTTAAATTTAAATCTGTTAATTTAATTAGACCTAATAATGAGAAAAATATCAGTACTACAAATACTCAGTAAGAAAGATTAAATATAAATATAATTTAGATTCAATTTAAGTATCTAACAGAGAATATACAATAGTAATCGATTAATTATTGAACTGATGACTGAGGATGGCCTAAAATAACATAGGTCAAATCTTCTCAATTGATTTCTTAATAATGATGAAGTAAATTGTCTTTTCCTCTTATTAACACCTACACATCCATCTATTAGAAAAACTACTTAATATTATTTAAGTGAAGCAGTGCTTAAGTGCTAATGAGTAGCATGGACTTGCAACCATAATAACGGACTATAATATATATGTAACTCCTTTATACAAAGGGGAGAGATAAAATGATAACAAGCCAAGCATAAGGGTAGGTTGAAATAAGGAAAAAATAAGTAAATAAAACAGGCAGGAGGGACAATACAGTAAAGAGGCTTGGTGTGAAGCCACATGTCAGTCCTAGTTTATAAGATAATTCTTTATTCCTTTAAAATTTAATGTCATACACACATATAGACATATATTTAAAAAATTGTTAATTTTGAACTTGCAGTTGCAGGGCTTCCAGAAACATATAAATCACCAAATATTAAAAAAAAAAAACAACAACAGGTGATAAAATAAATAATATTAAATATGTAAAAAAAGTCATTCCTACATCACAATAATGTTCCCCTTTTGGAAAATATAAATGCTAGAGCAGTCAGCTTGATCTGACCACGACTTGGTAAAGGAAAGGTGAAGTGAAAAGTGGTGTCTGGAGCATGTGAATGCTGGCAGAGTAGTTGGGACTGAATCCAGGAATTAAACGGTTGTAAACACTTCCCTAGATTTCAGTGCTGAGTGGAGAAATTGATAGTCTTCCTGGCTGCTAACAATTTTAAAGGAGCCAAAGGATGTCACAGATAACTAAAGCTTAACTTTGTAGTTAATTAGAAAATCATAAAAAATGGCCATTACACTCTTGAAAAGCTACACACACACACTTGCCCCTCTTTTGAGTTTCCACAAAATTGGAGGGAAAGTCCCATGACAGCAGGTTTGCTGATAGTAAGCTTCTAATCCAAGAACTTGGGAGCCCTTTCAGATGCATGCAGACTAAAACCTATGAACTAGCCTGCATTGTTGGTCTAGTGTTCAATGGTGCTTGAACAGTATCTCCTACTTAATTTTGGCATTTTCTTGGTCATAAATTCAGCACAGTACCGCCTTTGTCACTAAAACTTTTAAATTTGTGTCATAATATGTAAAAATTATTTTTAAAAAATTCTCAAAGAGCTAACAAACAGGGATCGTGTGTAGGGGCCTTTATCCCTTGATGTTAAGGTCACCCTCAATCATTTATATCTAAAACCATAATAATCAATCATTTACAATTATAAATGAATTGCTAGATACTTAAATTTAAATCTGTTAATTTAATTAGACCTAATAATGAGAAAAATATCAGTACTACAAATACTCAGTAAGAAAGATTAAATATAAATATAATTTAGATTCAATTTAAGTATCTAACAGAGAATATACAATAGTAATCGATTAATTATTGAACTGATGACTGAGGATGGCCTAAAATAACATAGGTCAAATCTTCTCAATTGATTTCTTAATAATGATGAAGTAAATTGTCTTTTCCTCTTATTAACACCTACACATCCATCTATTAGAAAAACTACTTAATATTATTTAAGTGAAGCAGTGCTTAAGTGCTAATGAGTAGCATGGACTTGCAACCATAATAACGGACTATAATATATATGTAACTCCTTTATACAAAGGGGAGAGATAAAATGATAACAAGCCAAGCATAAGGGTAGGTTGAAATAAGGAAAAAATAAGTAAATAAAACAGGCAGGAGGGACAATACAGTAAAGAGGCTTGGTGTGAAGCCACATGTCAGTCCTAGTTTATAAGATAATTCTTTATTCCTTTAAAATTTAATGTCATACACACATATAGACATATATTTAAAAAATTGTTAATTTTGAACTTGCAGTTGCAGGGCTTCCAGAAACATATAAATCACCAAATATAAAAAAAAAACAACAACAGGTGATAAAATAAATAATATTAAATATGTAAAAAAAGTCATTCCTACATCACAATAATGTTCCCCTTTTGGAAAATATAAATGCTAGAGCAGTCAGCTTGATCTGACCACGACTTGGTAAAGGAAAGGTGAAGTGAAAAGTGGTGTCTGGAGCATGTGAATGCTGGCAGAGTAGTTGGGACTGAATCCAGGAATTAAACGGTTGTAAACACTTCCCTAGATTTCAGTGCTGAGTGGAGAAATTGATAGTCTTCCTGGCTGCTAACAATTTTAAAGGAGCCAAAGGATGTCACAGATAACTAAAGCTTAACTTTGTAGTTAATTAGAAAATCATAAAAAATGGCCATTACACTCTTGAAAAGCTACACACACACACTTGCCCCTCTTTTGAGTTTCCACAAAATTGGAGGGAAAGTCCCATGACAGCAGGTTTGCTGATAGTAAGCTTCTAATCCAAGAACTTGGGAGCCCTTTCAGATGCATGCAGACTAAAACCTATGAACTAGCCTGCATTGTTGGTCTAGTGTTCAATGGTGCTTGAACAGTATCTCCTACTTAATTTTGGCATTTTCTTGGTCATAAATTCAGCACAGTACCGCCTTTGTCACTAAAACTTTTAAATTTGTGTCATAATATGTAAAAATTATTTTTAAAAAATTCTCAAAGAGCTAACAAACAGCTAACTAAACAACTGCAGTTTGATTTAATAAACTCACAAGCTTTTTTTAGATATAAATAAAAGATTAATACAGTACTAGGTTGATATTTTAAAATGGCGGCAGATATCAAAATGTCATTCAGTGGAAATATTTGTCTTATAAAGAAGAAACATAATTGGTGCATTTTTTTAATATTTTACTCATTTTTGTTAATTCAGCAAAATATGGGTATTAATAATATCATAAATCTATGATTTTCAGGGCAGCACAACTAATGGCTTGAATGATTTTTCCGACTATCCAGCTTAAAAACCAAGTTCCAACTATCCAGCTTAAAAACCAAGTTCCAACTATCCAGCTTAAAAACCAAGTTCCAACTATCCAGCTTAAAAACCAAGTTCCAACTATCCAGCTTAAAAACTGTGGGAGTTATGAGTGACACAGATAGACATCCAGCTTAAAACCATTCAAATGGTCTTATAAACACCCAAAACTCTCATTTTCGGATATTTGGGGTGAAAACAATAATAAATGGGAAGATAGAAGTGGGTAATTAACTTTAGGGTAGGTACTTTAGTTAATTATCCCTTTTAAAGATGTAGAATTGCATACCAGAGTCATCCTCAAGTACAAGAAGAGAGATTAGTGATGCAGTTACAGCTTGTGACCTCGTTAATTTAAATCTAGTCCATTTTAAATTACATTAGACACCTTTTCTTTTACTTTTTTGAGGTAAACTTCTTCTGACTTAGAAGAAATAACCACCACACCAATGAAAAATACAATGTCTATAATTGATTCAAATGTATATTTAATATATAATTGTGAAATCAATTATTAAAAATAAATAAAAATTGTAGAGCTGTTGAACAACCTATTATCTTTTAAATTGCCAACGATTGTAATATAACCATATTACAAAATGGAGATTTGAAACCACAAATCATAAACACATAACTGAAACTATTAGATACAATATACAACATCCAAATAACTTACCTAACAAAAAATGAAGGGCCCCTAGGATGTTTAAAGATATTTCTTCTTCTATTTGCTCAACTATAACTTCATCATTTGAACGTTTTTTGACTTTCCTATAATAATAAATAAACAATAAAATAATGCATCTTGATTACAATGCAAATATTTCAAAATATTGATGATTTCAGAAGGAAAATGCCCAGGGTCTTGCCTACAAAATGGAGTCCTAATTCAATCAGTGCCTGAAATTTTATATTTTCCGTTTCTAGGCGCCTTTGATAGTAGTACCATATTAAGTGTATCATCATAGCTCATAACATGATTATCAAAGTCAACTTAAGCCAAATACAGTCTGGCTCATCCATTGATCTTTTTTGGCAAAAAAAATAAAAAAAATAGTTGGAACAGTTCCTTTTAATATGCCACATTTTTAACCACTTCCAATCTTGGTTTTGCTTAGAGTGCAAGAAATTAAGCAAGCTATAATAATTAATGCACATGCTATGCTTGTCCAAATAACCATGCAAAGTTAAGAGTTGTCTTTTAAAACTGAGTTTATAACTTTTATTTTTGTACAGTTAGTTTTTTTTTAACTATGAGTGGGCTAAATCAAAGTACATAGTAAGGAAATTATAAATTATAAATTAAATAAGGCATGCTTATTAGGTTATCTTTAATTTTTGCATTGCAATTAGCCTAAAATTAAGTAAAGGAATTATCTACTAAAAATATTCACTTGCTATACTGCTTGATGCTCATAAGTAACTATTACTAGGTAATTTAGATCTTTTTTTTTAATCAGTAGCAGCTTCTATTACATTCAGCATCTACATTAAATACATACCTGTAATTTATATAAAACTAAAAGTTATAAGATACTGCACATTATTACTAACCTGTAAATCATAAGTTGACTCTCTGTAAACAAATTAATAAATAAAAATGAACACAGAACGAATGTGACTAGATAGTTCATGTTTTTGTAATAGTTCATGTTCATATCAGTCTAAAAAATAATTAAAAAATATATCATTAAAAAAAAAAAAAAAAACACATATCATAAAAAAAAAAAAAAAAAAAATCACATATTGTAGTAATGCCCAGTCCCAAGCTACCCTCCTCAACTTGCACAGCATCTCTTCTTACTACCTTCTAAATACTCAAACTAATAAATATAGTACTTACTCCCTATAAATAACAACCAAAACATGCATTTTATTAATCACTAAACACCTCAATTTTTTATCATAGTATTACCAAGGGTGCCCATCCCCCCCAAGGCCTACGGCGCAATCCCCCCCCCGGTCAATAGACGTTCTATAGTAATTCATAATTCAAAAAATATTTTTAATTTACTCTAATAACACTTATAAATTAAGCAGAAAACAGGAAGCAGAACGGATAAATTAAGTCTATCGCAACTCGGCGCGCCAAGGGATCATCATATCCCAACCTTATCAAATGGGGTCGAAAGGTCTCACACGAAGCCTTGTCTCAGTTAACCAATGACACAAACGCATACAAGCTCTCATAAATTATGCAGTTGTTGTTGCTATTCAATTTCTATTCAATGAAGAACAAAAAAATTAACAAAAAAATAAAAAAATAAAAATAAGGATGTCTTGCGTTTTAAGCCAACACGCAACCGATGAGCCTAAAGGGCCGCTAATGGCACAGATATTGTCCTATTACTACGGCCGTAAATGATGACATATTTCTTTCTTACATTTATCGTCATCCGCTCATTTTATATAAGTAGTAATATTTCGGTGGATTAGTTTTGGATATTTGGGCCAACTTACAAATAAGCTAATTATGATAATAGAAATAATTAAATAAAGATGTATATATTGATGGATTGTTTTCCGAATGAATTTGTTTCTGCATAGTAAATAAGGTAAAACATATTTTGTTTCNTTTTTTTTTTAAACCAAGTACATATTTAATTTTTTTATGATCATACACAGTGTATTTTGATGTGCAAAATAAATAAAAGTCTTAATTATTACATTAAATATTAACTATGATGTCATATGCCCTACTATGCTTTTTTGTTTTTTTAAATAAAGAAGTAAATATTAAAGGACAGAGATATAAAATAAAAGTACATATAACAGAAGAACAAACATTAACAATCTGTCACAAGAACAGAGACTTGACGGAAAATCTAAAAGAACTACTTTGTAGAATAAAATACACAAATTAGAAATGTTTATGTGGAGAGACAAAATATATTATTCCCTCAAGATGGCCTCCATACACTCCTAAATGAGAGTTAAGGAAAAAACGGGGAAAATTTTATGACAAAGTGACACGTTACTTTCATGTATTACTAAGAGCACAAAAATGTCAAACCAAGCAACAAATGGCTCGCCCAGGCAATTTGATTGAAGTGACAGTTAGTCCCTTCATTTTCACTCTCCAGCTGGGCTGGAAATAGTGGGGGAGCCTAATGGAATCAAAGAAAGTAGTGTGCACTCAGCAGATGTGGCCTGACACTTAAGCGAGAAAGACAGTGACCCAAGAAACAAATAACTAAGGTTCGACTGCACTTGAGTGACAAAGTTATTTCGCATAATATAATTTCACACATTCTTTTGCAACCTAAATACTTGCCTTTTTAAAACGAAAATGAATCAAATAAAAAAGAAGAGAATGATGAATAATTATCTTGCTAACATAGTCTGCATCCTTTAAGTTATTTATCCTCGCTACATAATCCAAATATGGTTCTACAAGCCTAAAAAAAAAAAAAAAAATGAAATAAATAAATAATTTTCATTTTTAAGTTTTTGGTAGCAGTCATACTGTGGGAAGTTTAAATTTAAATCAAATTATAATTATTATTAACAACGAGAGACAGAGAAAAGTATACTCCAGCGCCGTGACGCGAACCATGAATTATTTACAGAGGAAATTATTCTTCAGAAGCCTGTGGTTCAAGCCCCAGTTCTGGAGTCTATTTTTCTAAATTCTATTAAAAATAAATAATTTTATTAATTAATCAAATAAGTATTAATAATAATAAATGTCTTAGTAACTAC
>KZ651167.1:415814-448727 GCA_001010745.2 Gerris buenoi | reverse complement strand
TGTAGCTTAATTGGCTAGAGCACCTGCACTGGAAATATGGGGATGTCCGTGGTTCGAGTCCCAGCGCTGATGTCTATTTTTCTCTGTCTGTCTCCCTTTGTAAATAGTAATTATAATTTGATTTAAAATAAAAATTAAACTATACGTTTTTTTTTTAGCTAAGAAAATGCAGAGAAAGAGCACATTCTGGCTTTTTAATATGGTGTCTAAATTTTATAATGACAAATGTTGAAGTAATACTTATTCTTTATAAATGCTCATATGGAAATAATATTTATACTAAAGCTGGTGAAGTGAACCCCCTTTATTTAATGTTCCTGATTACGTACAAAGCCTATTCAATAAATCTTATTAACAGCAGGGCGAAGAAATCATAAAAAGATAATAAAAAACCGAAAACATTTGTAGATAAGTCAGGTTTTGTAAGAAAGCACTGTTGGGGCCTTTATCACTTTGATTGTGAATAAACCAAACAATGTCAATAAAAATATTGTAAACTAGAGTTCCTGGTTCTATATTTTAACAATGCAATGAATCTTTGGAACTCCATTGAATTGATAAAATATTAAATAAATATAATAGCAATAAATTATTTAGTAACTATCATATATGAGAAATAAATTACTAATATTATTTGAAACAGGCTTTATACACACACTATAATATATATTGTGTGTGTACCTAAATATTTGTTAATAAAAGAAAATGAGATTATATTTAAATATGAGAGAATTTACTTTAAATAAGATAGTTACCTACTAAATGATTCAATAAAATATATACATATATGTATTTATACATAGATATTTATAGTAAATAAATAATAAGGTCATCATTTCTTTAGTATCACCTATAACTATGCAAAAAAGGGAGAATCTAGAAATTTTAAGGTAATTGTATTAAATATTACAAAAAGCATACGACATATAATAGGATAAAGTAATGTATTTTATACCATAAAAATCCCTAATAACATTTGTACAATGGCTTAGCAACAATGGTTGCATCATAAATGTAACGTTATCGTATAAACGACATTGTGTAATATATTTAATGATGCTTGGTAATAAAAAAAAATCAAAATCTTTGCAGAGAGGTAAAATTTATGTCGAAAATTCCGGGGAAAAATGTTAAAACCCAATTAATGAAAAATTGGATTTAAAAATAAAAATTTGAAAAATCGTGAACAAAAATGAAACCAATTTGAAATATAATTAAAAACAAGAAAATAATAGTAAATAATTAGTTTACTTAAATTTGTCATCGATACTTAACTAATTTACCTATGTAATCTGAAAGGAGACCAAAATGGAATTATTTTCAACTGGTTTAGTGAATATTTATCTTAAATTAAATAAATTGATGAATAAAAGTATTTAAATAACGTATTCAACTTAGTAATTAAGCTTGTTAAGTAAACATTAAAAATTCTCTTAAAACAAAAACAGGTTCGTTTTTATTAGGAATCTAATTTTTGTGACAAACGTAAAGGAAAACAAAATGTTAAATTATATTTTGAAGACCAGAAAAATTCGCGCCCTTCGGCGGCATTTTTAAAAGAAATATTTTATGTATATTTAAAAAACAAAAAATAAGATAAGATAACAAGTAGTAATTTACTAAAAACAAATGATTTTAAGAATTATTTATTAATGCACCTAATAAGTGGTGCGTAGTTCAGTTACAGAAATTTTCTAATAAATTCCAAAGTTATTTATGTTTAACCGGATATAAACTAAAATAAAGAATTGAAAATACTCGATGAAATAAGTAAATAAGTTCGCAGTTATTTGTTTTTCTTTCACAAACCACCCTGATTGACTTTGTTATTATATATTTACCTACTTAATTTAATAATAAGGTAATTAATTATACCTATATAATAATGTAAAATAAAATAAAGGTAGATGAAAACAAAGCCTAGCTAGCTATAAGTCTATCAATAAATATTTTTTAAATAGTCTAAGAGATTTTTTCTTAAAAGTAGAAAACCGCTATATTATAGCAATAACTTAAAATAATGTATAATTAAAATTACAATAGAAATTATGATTGATAATAATGTTTAAACATTTTAAATAAATATACTAACTAGGAACTTGTTGAATATCATCTAAGCCATCATCGTCATTACTAGCAGTCATCGACATTATTTCAGATTTAGCTCACTTATTGATATAAAAATTATTAATTTTAAGAGATGACATCAATATTTTTTTCATGATTTAGGATCAGAATAAAAATACGAGATGCAAATCACGACGCGTAGCGAAATAAGAAACTGACTGACACAGGCACAGGACAGCTCAAATCGCAGTACTGATAGCGGGTAACAAGGAAACTAAAATAAGGAGTGGGGCAAAGAGGAGGTTTATGCCGCAGATCGATATATTAGGCGGCCATTATAATTTGAATGTACGTCTGCGCCTCATCGAATTTTTCTTTAATAATACAATAAATAAATCCGACTACTCTTAAAAATTAAAGATAAATTCTTCTTACATCTTTTATTAATCGTATCACTTATAATATATGTTTGTTTATTTTAAAAAAAATACATGCTGGTACATTAGTTTTATTAGGTAATAAGGTATTTGATTTGAAACCAATAATATGTTAAAGGATTGGTAATAAGGACCGGCGTATATCCGATGAAATAATATAAATTATGGGGAGGGAGTCACAAATAAAATTTATTTACAAAATAGTGAAAATTATTGATATATTTGAAGTAATTAATTAAATACCTGAGTATAATTGAATTGGCGATTCCAAGCGTAGCTTGAATGTTATATAAAACTGCAATTATGTAATTGGAAAAGGGGAAAGAAATCCTGTGTTATCAAGGAAATTGATTTATTTTTATAAAATTTTGCAGGATAAGGATGAGAAGATTTAACCTTTTACTCATATAATGTTTTGTAAATTAGGGACATATTTTCGTAACGAACTGTTACATTCAAAATTAGAAAAAGTTTAGTAAAATTAGAAAGAAGTTGTTTTATAACATACATATATATTATAATATACTCTTTCTTATTTTCATTCTGAACTTGAACCCTTTTTGGTAATTTTGTAAATATTCCTTTTTCATCTTTATAATTGTGACCTTTACATGGTTTCCATTAAAAGGCTAAAATTCTAAAAAGAAAAAAAAAGGAAATTTATGAAATACATGCTCTTATTCAAGAATAAAATTGCGTTTATTTAAGGGTTTCCTTTTTCCTCCTGACATTTTATAATTAATTTTTTATAAAATTTTGGTACAAAAAATTTAAATTATTTAATCTTCTTAATAATTTTGTCAACAAATTTTATTAAATAATGGTCCTCAAAATAACGAATTATTAATAATGATAAAAAAAATAAAAATACACTGCCAATTAGTGTGGCACATAGCTTCCTCGCATCCTATCATGTACTTTATTGTTATATTTACATTAACGTTTTATTACTTTATTGTTATATTGTTTATTGTGTGAGAACAATTAACAGTTTTCAGCGATCTTTAACAATTCATAGGGGTGTCGCTGTAGGTTTTACTAAAAAATTGTATTTAAATCAAATTATAATCATTATTAATTATGGGAGACAAGCAGAGAAAATTAGACTCCAGCGCCGGGACTTGAACCCGGGCCCTCCACATTTCCAGTGTAGATGCTCTGAACCAACTAAGCTACGCGGGAGAATGATATTTCTTTGCCGCATGTTTGTCTCATTGAATATATAAGGTTTGATTTTTTTCCACACCGAAAATTCCAATTTTAAATTTGAAGTTCACGTTTACGCGAGCGTTGCGCGTGAACGCTTGAACGGAAGACGTTGTCCAACGAACTCGACCTGAACATTGGTAAAATGAACATGTCTACCAAATTTCATCAAAATCGGTGGACATTTAGTCAAGTTATCGTCGCACGTTTCATGATTCGCGGACACACAGACCGACAGACAAACAGACACGGAACCAAAAATGTTCCCTGATGTCTGAAACGGATTTCTGTCTTGGAATTTTTAAAATCGGAGACATAAAACATTTTTGTTCTCAAAAGTGAACTCAATGCTTCCGTTACCTTCGGTAAGCTCGGAAGCAAAAACTATTATAAATAACTTATTATAGCAAAACCACAATAATAAATAACACAGTGCAATAGGCGTGTCCTAATTTCGACAATGTTTGTTTTTAATTTTTGCACATTTTAGCAAATAAAATTAGAAATCGTACTCAATATTGTTTTATAAATTTATAATTTCTCCATAAATCCTTGATCGAATTACTTTTATTTTTTGCAATGTATCTCCACCATAATATTATCCTCATATTTAATGATGTACACATAATCCTTGCTTTTTATTTTTTTAGGGTCCTTAAATTAAACAAAACCAAGGAATTTTACAATATCCTGCGTCTGTCTCTAATATTACGTTACTCTAAATAACTTCAAAACCAATTCGCAACTATATTGACAAATGACGTATCGATAGAGATAGAAACTGTTTTACATAAAGAACAAACTGCACCAAGCCTAAAAAAGGCAACAAAACCAAGGACTTTTAGAGTATCCTGTGTGTGTCTCTCTGCAGTTATCTCCGAAAATACCTAACACAAGAATTTGATTAAATTCTTTATATAACGTGTTTTATAAAGAACGCGTTATTGCGATAACGCGAAAATTCAATTCTAAGATTTTGAAGGATTTGCACGTTTTGAGGTCCCCTGGGTCCAAAAAAGTGGTTTTTAAAAAATTGCCCCATGCCATGATGAAATCCAGAAATGAGTTTTAGCTTCAAATTTCGGAGCGCTAACCCCAAAAATATTTAAATATTTAAATATGTTTAAATATTTCTTGAATACAGTACCGAAAAAAAAAAATTTAAAATGTCGAATGAATAAATAAATACGAATCTAACGATATAAACCGTTTCCCGGGAAAAATCTAGTTTTTGTTAAAATAGCTTTAAACGCGGATAGAGAGAGGCCGGGTTCGATTCCCTGCCGAAAAGAAGTTGATTTACGATACATTTTGATAAAATGTTCAATAATAATTAAATGTACCCACGAAAACTAATAAACGGAAAACACTGGGCTAGTAATTATGACTCGTATATGTGAAAGTTTGACTGAGTTGTCTCGGACCGATTTTTATTGTATATAGATTTCATAATGCATTAAAACGAAACATTTATTAGAAAAGTAACGGTAATTTCGCTTTTTTACGATAGGTGATAAAAGCACACTTTTCACGATAATCGTAACTTAAAATTGTCACGTAAATCGTAATATCTTCTTTCGCCTTATTGCGTTGCCATATCAAATAAGAATATAGTCTAGTTCATAAGAGTATAAGAGAATAGCTTAATTGAGACAAAGGCGGTGTCTTATAGCTTGTTGACTGTCATATTGATAACAAAACTCTGATAGTTGCATTGTTGCCGTCGCCTTTTTATATTTTTCTTAATTCTTCTTATAGAAATATCTTGTTTATTTAATTAATCTCATGTAAGAGGTTTTATCCTCTTATTTATTTATTTTTTACATGGAAGAGAGTATAAAATAATACAAAATATAGAAAGCTTAACATTCAAGAAACTATTTACATTTCGTCACGTATATATATGAGTTGTGTGTATTTATATCATATAATTATTTGTACTGTACATTATTTTTGTATCTATACATAATTTATATATTTTAGGAGCCTAAAGTATCAAAGACGGACATTTTTTTCGAATTTCAGTTATCGATTGCTTCTATAGATTTTTGGCAGCTGCATCCGATTCTGCTATCAATTTGTTTTATCTGCTATCCATTTTGTGCATAAAAAACGACCAGAAAAGGGGGTAAATATTCAATATTTTTTTTGTAGTTTTGTTTCAAATACGGACAACTCAACACGTACGCGTTTTGCTTCAAAAAATGGACATAACCTAAACAGCCAATCAGGAGGCTGCATTGAACTGAACTCGTTCCCATGATGCTCTGCGACCTATAACTTGAATACCTACTCTTACCATTTGTTAAGTACCGGATAGTTAAGAACTTAATTTATTTTTACCTATTTTGATACTAGGCACTTTGCATTTGAAATGAATTTTAGTTCCAAATTTGGGGGCGCTATCCCAAAAAAATGTGAAAAAACCGTGAAAGAAAATTATTCTTCGAAAAAGGTTCCGACGATTTTTATTAAAAAATCTTAAAATGTAGTCCATTTATAAATATGAATCTAACGATATAAGCCATTTCCCCAGAAAAATGTAGTTCCTCAGAAAATAGCTAAAAACGTCGACGGAGAGAGTCCAGGTTCGATTCCCCACCCAAGAGAAGTTATTTTTATGATACATTTTGATGAAATTTTCAATAATAATAATTAAATGTACATACGACTAATAGTACATAAAACTAGTAAATGGAAAGCACTGGGCTAAGTAATTATGAACTAGTATGTGAGAAAGTTTGCCAGAGTGGTCTCGGACCGATTTTTTTTATTTTTTTATTTTTATAGCGTTCGCCCTCTAGCATTATGCGCCCCTAGGCTAGGACCTAGTGGTAAATCAAGCCCTGTGTGTTGTTTATACAAATCAAAAGTTTTAGTCCGATCTCGATGAAAATTAGCACACATAAACTTCAAAGTAAGGGGAAAATCAAAATCACGGTCTACATGAATTTTCGAAATTTAGATTTTGGTACACAGGGGTAGGGGGTACAAGGAATGAATAATGAATACAGGGTCAAAGTAATGAATACCCTTCATGTTGCATATAGTTGAAAAGCTCTTTAAGAGTACAGTAATTGTTGTTATGTATACAGTTTTGTCATATTTTCATTTAGGAGGGGGGAAAATTTGGAATAGTTTCAAATTATCTTATCGAAGAGAAGGGGACATTGAAGTAAGTGGGAGGGATAGAATCTAGATATTCTCGCATAGTAAAACAATTTAAACAGGGGTCCCCCCTAAGCTCTATGACGCGACCTCCCCCCCTAACAAATCTTCTTCGGTTAACGTTATGTTGGTAAAATATCAATATGAATTCAAAACTTATATCAAGTACAAATTTAACTAAAACTTCAACTGCCTACAACATTTTTACGAAACTAATATTATCAAGTAATTTTTTCTTTGTTATGTTGAAAAAGCAAATGCATCAATATATGTTCTCGTTTGTGGAAACTTAAACTAATACATCTTTTCCTGCAGACATTACCTTTTACCTTCTTCTTTGATTATTATAAGTCTTTGATTATTTTAACTCCGCTCATTACTCAATCAGCCAAACAGCTAGCAGGGCCATTGAGAGGATGCCCGGGACCCTGGGCAAGTTAGCATCTGGGTCTCTTTGGACAAATAACGGTGGGGGTGAAAATTTAAGTGCAAAAAGATGAGTTTTAAGGATATCTGAGGACAAGTTTGTCTTTACAAGAAAAGATGTTTGGTAAGACAAATTTTGAAGTTTAACTAAGATGGACTAAAAAAAACCAAATGATTGTTGTTTTGTAGCTGGTGAGTTTCATTAAATAACCTAATTTTTTAACTTTGTATGTACATAATTTAAAAATTTAAAAGCATAATATAAATTGTTTGCTAAAATAGTGAGATTAAGAGGGAGCAAATGAAAACAGTTAAAAGTAAAAGTTATTAACATCAGTTAATGACTTTTATATTAGTTATTAAATTTTTCAGTTAGTTTCTCTCCTGTAAATTAACATTGACCATATTGAATAAGATAAAACCATCACAACAATCTAAGTAACTAAATGAAACACAAAGAATTCACACTTCCAGACTCAGGACGCAGTAGGAATAATTTTAAGTCCATCACAATTAGTGGTAGCTAGGGCATTAGAGGCCCAATTACGAATTAAGACTACCAAGTCCTTCACCTTGGCTCAACTCTTCAGTGTTAGTGTTAGCATAGTGAGTGAAAGACTACCAAGTCCTTCACCTTGGCCCAACCCTTCAGTGTTAGTGTTAGCATAGTGAGTGAAAGACTACCAAGTCCTTCACCTTGGCCCAACCCTTCAGTGTTAGTGTTAGCATAGTGAGTGAAAGACTACCAAGTCCTTCACCTTGGCCCAACCCTTCAGTGTTAGTGTTAGCATAGTGAGTGAAAGACTACCAAGTCCTTCACCTTGGCCCAACCCTTCAGTGTTAGTGTTAGCATAGTGAGTGAAAGACTACCAAGTCCTTCACCTTGGCCCAACCCTTCAGTGTTAGTGTTAGCATAGTGAGTGAAAGACTACCAAGTCCTTCACCTTGGCCCAACCCTTCAGTGTTAGTGTTAGCATAGTGAGTGAAAGACTACCAAGTCCTTCACCTTGGCCCAACCCTTCAGTGTTAGTGTTAGCATAGTGAGTGAAAGACTACCAAGTCCTTCACCTTGGCCCAACCCTTCAGTGTTAGTGTTAGCATAGTGAGTGAAAGACTACCAAGTCCTTCACCTTGGCCCAACCCTTCAGTGTTAGTGTTAGCATAGTGAGTGAAAGACTACCAAGTCCTTCACCTTGGCCCAACCCTTCAGTGTTAGTGTTAGCATAGTGAGTGAAAGACTACCAAGTCCTTCACCTTGGCCCAACCCTTCAGTGTTAGTGTTAGCATAGTGAGTGAAAGACTACCAAGTCCTTCACCTTGGCCCAACCCTTCAGTGTTAGTGTTAGCATAGTGAGTGAAAGACTACCAAGTCCTTCACCTTGGCCCAACCCTTCAGTGTTAGTGTTAGCATAGTGAGTGAAAGACTACCAAGTCCTTCACCTTGGCCCAACCCTTCAGTGTTAGTGTTAGCATAGTGAGTGAAAGACTACCAAGTCCTTCACCTTGGCCCAACCCTTCAGTGTTAGTGTTAGCATAGTGAGTGAAAGACTACCAAGTCCTTCACCTTGGCCCAACCCTTCAGTGTTAGTGTTAGCATAGTGAGTGAAAGACTACCAAGTCCTTCACCTTGGCCCAACCCTTCAGTGTTAGTGTTAGCATAGTGAGTGAAAGACTACCAAGTCCTTCACCTTGGCCCAACCCTTCAGTGTTAGTGTTAGCATAGTGAGTGAAAGACTACCAAGNGGGGGGGGGGGGGAGACATATCTTAGCTAGACACTGACATTTGTTATGGTAACGAAGTCTATAGACAATGTTAACTACAACCTCCTTTGTATATTTTGAGTATCCAAGCTATAACTCAAGATTAAATCTTCTCTGTTTAGTTTTTACTATTGTCTTGTTTTCTTTAGAACATTGTTATTTCAGTTCGTGTTTAAAAAAGAGCAAGAGGGTCATCTCCAATTATATAAACTCCCTGCTTTGAATTTGAAAGAACCCGTTTTTAAAATCGTATTCATATTAACTTTTATTTGTTAGTTTGTTTGTGCCTATAGACATCTGTCGCCAAAATCTTTGGAGGGCTAAATAAACTTTTCCAGTCATCCAATTGAGCTGAAACTTGGTATACAGACTCTGAACCGCAATACAAAAATAAAATTGCCAATGACTCTTGGTATTAATTTTGTACCAATTAATCTTAGCGCCAGGTGCCCTTAAAATTAATTTTTTTGTCCTCCCACCTATACTTTTTTATTTTTTTTTAACAAATCAACAAAAAATCATTCTTTTTTTTGGGCAAAAAACAAAAACGGTTTTTAAGGAATTTTTTATAGATCGCATATTTTGAGAGAAAAAATTGTTTTCTTCCCAAATCTCAAAAATTTATTATCCTAGGAACAGATCGGGCTAGACACTTTGGAGTAGTTTCATTGTTTTTAGATAATAAAGAAGCATTTTTTTCATGTCATTATAAAAATAGTTCCCAAGTTATAGCTGGGTGTTTTTAAGAATTTGAGTGAAGTTTAGCTTAAAGTCCATTTATGTGGGTATCCATTATCCATCTGCCCATTTGCGTTTTAATCTAAGGCCCACCCAAGACGTTCAATCGGATTGACAAGAAAAGGTGTGACTTACTTCTACACAGATTAGCAGAACTCTGCTAAGGGAATGAATGACTATCTTTAGGAATTACAATCAGAGTAAGAGTGAATCATTTTTATCACTATTGTTAAGACAATACAGGACTACTCTGAATGTCTAAGGAATATATTGTAACAGTAAGAAAGATTATATAAAAAAAAATGCCATATTTACTTTCTCATATAAAGAGAAAGTATTGTGATGGTGCGAAAATTCAATTTGGAGATTTTGATGGATTTAAACATTTTAAGGTCCCCTGAGTCCAAAAAGGGTTGTTTTTATTTATTTTTTTTTTTTTATAAATGTCTGTCTGTCCTCTAATCTGTGCAGACACCTGGACCCTAAACTACTGGGCCGATTTTAACAAAATTTCTCATACATGTTCAGAAAAATCATACCCCGAGAAATGAATTTCAACTCCAAATTTAGGGGCGCTATCCCCCAAAAACTCCGAAAAAAATTATTTCTCCAAAACAGTTCCGAATATTTTCATGAAAAAATCCTAAAATGTAGAACGAATCTAACGATATAAACTGTTTCCCAGCAAAAATCTAGTTCCTGAGAAAATAGCTTTAAATGCAGATAGAGAGAGGCCGGGTTCGATTTCCCGTTGAAAGTAAGTTTTTTACGATACATTTTGATAAAATGTTCAATAATAATTAAATGTACCTACGAAAACTAATAAATGGAAAACACTGGGCTAAGTAATTGTGATCTTTTATATGAGAAAGTTTGTCCTGATAATTTATATTGTAATAATCAATGTACATAATTTTAAAATAAAATTAGAACGTTTTTTTTTGTTTTTTTATTTCCTTATTTTATACTTACCTTATATTTTTTACTTGATATCACATATACATATATAAATATATATGTTCGTCTGACTAAAAGTTATAAGTGCTCATAGTTTTTTAAATAGGTCCATTATTTTGATATAGGAAAGAGATTGTTTACATTTAGAAATATTTAGTTTTTTTTTTTAAAGGAATAGAAAAAAATTAATAAGTATTAATTCCTCAGAGAATGTGTAATTGCAGAATTATTGGCACATCAATTTTATATAATTATGTCCTACTTTTTCTTCCATTTTAATTGATCATTTGTAGAAATATAATCATCAATCACAAAATAAATAAAAAAATTCTAGCCAACATTTTCTTAAATATTAAAATTCTAGGTATTAGAAATAAGTAAATAAAAATATATTTTTTTATTTTGGTTTTGATAAATTTTTATTTTATAAAATTAAAATTACACCAAACATAACTTTTTTTATTTAGTTTTAAATTCATGAAACAACAACTTAAAATGTTTACGTTTAAAATGAATACTTCAACATGATTATTATTTTTCATTTGAAATATTTAAAATTAATAAAAAGGTCAACATTAAAAACTGGAAAAATTAATTGGATTTGATACTCAATATTTCATGAGATGACTGTAAAATAAATTTGTACAATTCAATAAATAAACTTTTAAATGCTTACATTAAAAAACATTTATATACACCAATTTACACGTACACACAGAAATATATTTATATATACACTTAAAAATTACATCTCTATAAATTAACAATAATGTGAAAGAAATTCGAACGTTATAAGACTAAGGTAAGAAACATCAATCATTAGACATAGAAAATACTAATAATAATTATATTGAATATCTTTGGTATATCACATTGAGCGTTTTAACAATAGCGTTTTCCTTGTAAGTCTTAAAAATTATTACACAGTACGAATAAAGGGCTTTATTCTTAAATCTTAAACCCTCATAAAATGGTAAATAAACTGACACAAATAATATTATCTTAAACCGTAAGGACATTTATACAATAACTGACACTTAACATTTACAATATTTTATCTTTTTTTTTTTAATATTAAAAAACATTAAATTTTAAAAGTTAGTAAACCTTTAATGAATGACTCATTAAGTACAAGGTGTACTTAAATAAATACATAATACACAGGTTTTTTCATGTATTTACATTGAATCTTCTTGCAAGTACTCTGCATTGTATAGAGTTAATTATTAGAGCCAATTAGCAATATATCAAGGTGTTAAAAGGTTGATTCAATTGTGTACAATGCAAAGGTGATTAAATTTAGTTGTTAACATAACATTATCTTTGTGTTATGTGTTATGAAGAAGATAATAGATGCAGGGAGTTCATGCTTTATATCCAAAGAACAGACAATTCTAATATCATAGAACAAATGAATATAATAGAAATCTAATGTCAGAAAGTATAAAATATTAATCAGAGTTAATTAATTGAGACGCAGTCAGTACTTTTTAATAAAAGTTGTGAATTTCATAATTCGGAAGGAATATTAATAAAACTCTCTTATAATAACAAAATTCTATCCATGATAATTACATTAATTCACTTTATTTTATTTAAAAAGGAAAACGCTATAAAATAAATAAGAAGAAGTAAACACCATTTGCGAGGAAAAACAGAGTCATCATTCCATATTCATCCAGGGATGATCCAAGTTAGTTCAGAATCACCTAAAACAAAATATTGGTTAATATCATTGCAATGTGAATGCTGCATATACATAACAATATAACTTTCTCTTGTTTATTTCAATCAATTTTTTTTTTAACCATTATACTAACATTTAACAAAAACATTTTCTGTGGTTTCAAAAAATTGTAAATTCAAGGGTACATTTTTTTTCCACTCACCAAACACTTAAGTCTTCATTACATCACAAGCAGCAACTTGTACTCTTTAAGGCAGCTGGGATACATAAGTCCATTATTCTTTTGGTGCAGTCATTTCCCAAATGTCGACTAGCATTCGAACAAGTTGACTGTAATTAATACAATGAAAATTAAATCTAGTATAACAACTCCAAAGTAAGTAGGGGAAAGTTGTCTAAAGCAACGGGGACATAGTGTTTTTAGAGTACGCAGTCTACACAATGTCCCTATTTGACCCGACATCCCCATTTTAGACAACTTTCCCCTGCATAAAAACTAAGTTTAAATTCACGATAAAAACACACCTGAAAAAAGAATTAGATCTACAAATCTGACAAAGTAGACATGAGCAAGTGTTAATTTGTTAGAGAGATATCAATTTGTTAGGGGGATAATCCACCCCCCAAAAACATAATCAACAACGTTGATGCAATATTCATCTTTGTTTAATTTATCTAGTACATTGTGAAAAAAATGTAAGTTGTATGACCTTATAGATTAATTTGGTGTAAAGAGAGTAGTATAAAACCAAGTGAATGCAGAATCTTTCAACAATTCAGATTTCAGTTTTTTTCATGGTTTTAAGATATAAACTGCCCCCTCACAGTCAAGATTAAGTGCATACCTAATGATTAAATCAGAATTACTTTTCATTCCTGTAATCGTTAATTTACCAACACCGAACTTGATAGCTAATGCCTAACCCGTTTCACCTTTCTTTAACCTCATAACAATTTCCATTTTTTATGAAGCTTTAAATAAAAGCACTACTTGTTTCCTCTTTGTTGACATGTTTTAAGTTTTACTTAAAATATCTGTCCACTAACAAATTTAATGTAGGTATCTCACAATGAATGATAAGGAAACTGAGAGAATTAAAACCAATAGAATGGAAAGGTATTGAGTGGAAAAATGCTGCGAATGATTCCACAAATTATATAGACAAACAAAAGTTAGTTCTTAGTAAACAAACTGTAATGTCTGCCCCGGCAAACTGAATCCTTCGAAATCTGATATCCCTTTATACAGCTAATTCCGTTCTTCCAAGGAATTAATTAAGTGGTGGCATTTGATCCCTCCCCCCCAAGAAGCCAGTTCTGATAATTAAATGTTGGGATAACTGACGTTCGGATAATCGACGCTCTACTCTATTGAATTCCTAAGAAGTGAGAATTCAAATTGAGGCCAGAAAAAAAAGAAAAAAGAATAATAGCATGAAAAAAAGATAAATAAACAAAAATACCTATATAATTTTAACTAGAGTCAGTACTAGGAACATATTTTTCTAAGAACAATTTTAGACAGCGGACACTCCTGGTACATTTGAAATTACTCAAGAGCTTCAATCCGCTGAAATCTAAAGATCACATCAAGAATGCATCTGCATCATGTAAACCTGACAGCATCGCTTCCTCTGTAAAAAAATAAGAAATTTTTATATGTATAAATAATAAATATCAAATTATTTTTAAAACAAGTGTAATAGCATTAATTTTTAGAAAAAAATAATTTACTGTTATCTCCAATTATAGCTCGTCCGCAACTTTTAAAATGTAGACACCTAAGTGCGGACTTTATATTCAATTTTAATATAATATTATATAATTATATATTAACTCACCATCATCAAAACCGTCCCGTTTCTTAGCAACAATATTTAGCCCAGAGCCAAAATCAACCAGACCTTCAACCATCCTGTTTGAATAGCGTAAACCTATTGAGAAATAAGAAAGAAAAACAAAATGTTAAAGAAAGATTTTGGAAAGCCAAGTTTATGTGCATGCAAACATCTAATAACTACTTCACACATAAAAAAAAAAATACATTTAAATTTAATCCTGTGACCCTTCTGATAAAAGTATTGATTAAGTTTTATATGATTTTAAAATAGAGAGAGAATGCAGGCTAGTAAATTTAATCATAGATAAGAATTAGTTCTAAAACTTTGTTAAAGAATAACAATGGTAAAAAACTAGAAGTTATTTTGGAGTTTTCTTTAGTTCCTGCTACACCTAGAAATAACAAATTGTCTATTTGAAAATAAGCTAGGAATAAAAAATGTATTTTTAATACCTGTGCAACCATGGATTTTGATTATCAAACGATTATCACCAGATGCATTATCACCACATAGGGGTCATTTAGTCATTTACAAAATGGTATCCCCAAAACTGAAAGCATTTTGTATCTTACAATTAAGCAAGATTCAATATGGCAAAGAACATTCCCCATTTCAAGAAACAGGCAGTTTGGAAAAAAGAACATTGACTAAGATAGTGTAGGAGAAAATGTATCAAAGGATATTAGCTGCAGTTTTGATATTTTATATGTAGCAGGGGAAGAGAATATAAATAATTCATAATATTTATTTAATAGTTGAAAATAGAAATATTCCAGCTTATTATCCCAAAAGTAGGGAAACTGATGACTAAATGATTTTAAAATGTAAAATAGTTAAATGCCTTGCATTCTTTTACTCTCTATCCTAAATTTGAATGAAAAAATCTATTTTTACCCTTAAACTTTAAAAACTTTTAACAGTTTTATTTCAGTAATTATTTTGATTTTCCAAATTAAAATGCATCTAAACTTTATTATATGATCATCAATTATGATTACATAACGAAGTAATTCAGTTTCACACTGTGCAACTATAATTATATGGGGGATTAAATTTTTTGAAATTTAAATTAACCCATAAAGAGTTTATCAGCTATAATTTGAAATTATGAATATATGCAATGAGTGTCTGAAACTGTTAATTATTTGTAAAAGGGCAAAACTTCTTCAAAGCCTAACAAATTTCTCTGTTTTAGGCAAGAAATAATGCTTTCTGGTAAGTGATAATAGAAACTAGAATAAAAATAAATATAATAAATAAGAATAGTGAAGAAAGTATGTGTGTCTTAAACATCTGATTTTCAAATAGAATTAGAAATTTTATATTTACTTAAAAACTTAATGACAAGTAAGGTATGACCATTCTACATTCAAGAGATGCATTTTTATAATACATATGTAAAAACAGTTCTCTAAAATTAGTTTGGATAATTAGTAGATTTGTGGATAACCAAAGTTGCACAGCACAATACATTTTATACATATTAATGTTAAAATAAAAGTAGTGGCTCATTTAAAAAATATAAATATTAACTAAAATAGATGATTGGCACAAAAAGCAAGTCTTTTTATTATTTTATTTTTTTTCCAGAGTAATAAACGTTTGTCTAAATAAATGCTCAAATATTCTTCATGAGCTTTTATTACAAAATAATTTTCAGAAAAGGTTTGCCAAAATAGGTTTTTACAGACTAGTGGATTTGTCCGAACAGTTTTATTTTTATAACACACAAATTAGTGTGTGTGTCGGTACAAATACTGATTTCAATACAAATGTTTGAAAAGGGATAATGAATCCCCACGCTTATTTTTTTTTTATTATTATTCCAGGGGGCTTTTACACTCGAAGACGCAGGCCACTTGAAGGTGACTGAAACTCTTGGACGATTCGGTTGTTAACCATAACTCCCCTCCTGGTTGTATTATAACCAAGAGTGTCATCATCATGATTTCCAGGCCGAAACCTGGTGGCGCGACTCTTTCAAGGAGCTTCCCATTTGTTTAAATACTGGGTGGACATTCAGCAGGAGGTATAACCCTGCTAGAGGCTGCTTAACCTGCCTTATCACAAGGCAAGCGCTTTAGCCTCCGAGCCACCCAGCCCCCCCCCCCATTCCCGCGCTTAAGTAAAAATGTTTTTAATAAGTATCAAACAACACACCCATTCATTCGGATGTGCTCAATTGAATTTTGTGAGAGCCACTATTAGAATGAAACACTTAAATTGAAAAGGTCTTACCATAATAATGTTTTGTGACATGTAAATATTAAAAAATAATTTTAGCTAGGGTCACAGATAATTTAAAAAATAATCTTATTTTTACAAACTAGAATGGACCGACATACCATTGATATTCTTCCCAAGAACAATTCTGTTCTTCATTATGTATTTAATGAACAAAAAATATTCAATCATCATGTTAATAACTCAAACTTTAAATAGATGTTTTACAGATAAAAACATTTGCAAATTCTTATATCTAAATAATAATTTTTCATTTATTTATTATTTTATTAAAAAAATAGTAAATAAAACAAGGAAATAAATTTAAAATAAATAAATTAGGAATACATAAGATTAAAAAATAAGAGTGATGTTTCAAATTTGCAATTGGAATATGAAATAATTCTGAATTTTTTTAAATTGTGATGTCTTCCAAATTATCATTGGAATAAAAGAACTTCAGAATTAAACAACTAAAAACTAACAACATTAAATAATTAAAAGTAGTATTAAACTAAAATATTAGATTTCATCATTTCTTCTGTCTTCACTTCAGTTTGTTTTTTTATTCTTCATGCCAATAACTTGTTATTATTCATTAAACATTTTTAAATAAATTACTGTATCGTTAAACAGTATATTTTAATCAATCAATTTTATNAAATATATTATAAAAAAAAGTAATTGTTATATTATTAAAAATGTTATTAAATTAAAATAAAATTAATCAATGAAAAAATAATTATTGACAAGTTATAGCAGAATGGTTCTTGGACCATTGGCCTTCATTAACTTATGTTTTTTTTTTTTTAAAAAAACTGTGACTTCATCTTTATTTCTTCATCCAAAGGTGCTTCTTAAAGATCTTCCTGCTGTGAGCGTGATATAAAAGTAAGACATTCATTCTACTCTTTGACATTCAACATTCAAACACTAAGTAATATTTAAATACAATACCAGAGTGACTTTAGTATCAAAGGGTAAGATATCCTAAGAAAAAATTCTAAGAGGGCACATACTTAAATGTGTTAAAATAATCTTCATGCATATGAATGAAAATAAAATAAATATCACAGTAAAATAAAATAGCCAATGTTTTAAAATTATTCTCCAATAAAAAAATTATGAAAATATAGATAATTAATGTAAATTCACAGCACGTTTAAAACATTTAGTATAGTATACAGAGAGTACGAATACTTATTTCCTTTTTCGGAGGTTTCTATCAACTTTAGCTTTAGTCTTCTTTTGGGACATAACTGTCCTGGGATAGGATTGAGAGTTGGGTTTTCTTTTATTGTTTGCAGGACCATTTACATTTTGAGCAACTGAAGGTTCCTCCAAAGGTCTAGGGACAGGACATTCTTTCAATTGAGCAGGAGTTTTAAATTTAGGTTTATAATCTGAAGACTGGTAGGTTTGGGGCATGGAGAGAGTTTGTTGATCAACAGATGTAACCAGTTCAGACGGGACATTCTGCTCCACAGAGGCGACAATAAAAGAATTAGGTTGGGGGTCGTAATTGATAGAAGCTGTAGAAACAGAATAATCAATAGCAGGAGGGAAGAGGGAAGTATTATTGGGCACCAAGGGTTGGACTTTAGGGTCTATCATGGCGATACTAATCATAGGGGTGCTGGGGTAAGATACTTCGTCATCTCTCGTACCAGGGGTGGTCTTACCATCCTGCTCATCCTCCTCTTTTTCCACAGAAACAGTCTTGCGCTTCTTAAATGGAAGGCATGAGGCGGGATCAGGATCCTGTATCTTTTCTGAAGCCACTCTCTGTTTGTTTTCCATGTACTGGGTAAGGGTTTTGTAATTGGTAACAAGGGCAGTTTGGTTAGCGGTACACTGGACGCAATTGCATCGTGAAGCCTCCTCGCTTCCATCATCATTATGAAAAGGGGAAGGTACTGTGGTCTCTGGAGGAATGGTGTTATTCAATAAATTGGAACGGAACATATGTTGGCTAGTAAATATCTTGAAGTCTCTCCTCAATGTCTGATCGTGCAACATACCTTTGCACTTTTCTTGATTCGCCTCATGTTCAGATTTAAGATTCTGATCCAGTTGTTGGTCTGCACCAGCCTTGGGTAGTTTGATATGGCTCTTGTAGAAGCCTCTTCCAGATTCCTGTATTCTCGCCACGGTTTTCTTGATGAACTCTTGCTTAGGATCTCTCGGTACCTGCGAGCTCTGGGAAAAGTTAATAAGACTCTTAGCAGCAGTTATCTCCTGGGCTGTTATCTCTTGGCTTATGTCCCTTTGATACAATACACAATCATCCTTGGGCTGTATGTCCTGGCTCACATCCCTTTGAAACAATACACAATCATCTTTGGGCTGTAAATCTTGCTCAGGTAATATTCGATCTGGTGTTCTATACACAGGCTCACAAGGTGTTGGTATACTGTCCTTCCAAACAGGTGTAGAACAAGCAACATCATTCGTCAATATTCTTTCTTCAGGCATAGCTAGTTTGTCACTTAGATTATCTGGGAAAATGCTGTCCACTCTGTTAACTTGCTCATTGGTCTTGATAATATCAACACTAATTTCAGCATCTACAGGTTCATTTTTAATATTTACAACTGAAGGGCTCTGGCAAATCTCATCACCACCGACTGGCAAAGAAGGTTCTATGGGTGCCTCGATCCTTGGTCTAACTACAGTGATATTACTCTGGTTAGAACATTTTTCAGTTAACAGGGAAGTGGACAATGGCTTGATAGCAGCTAATTCAGATATTTCTTGCAATCTTCTTTTCTTTTTTAACTTTTCCGCAGAGTCACATGTCTGAGAATTATTAGTTTTGAAGACAGGAGTGGCGATTCCCTTGCACTTAGCTTTTTTACATTTGTTTTTTAGTTTTTTCCCTTTGATTATATTGGCCATTCTGATCTGATGAGCCACTCCAGACTCATTAGACATGCTAGACCAAATATTATTGATAAGTGCAGTAGAACCGCCTCGATTCTCCTCCTAGAAATTAATTTAAAAATTCATTACAAAAAATGTTAATAGTTGAATTGTTATACAAGTGTCAAAGAACACACAGCATGCTCAGATCAACTCTAAGAAGAAAGCTCAAAGAAAAGTATGATTTAAATTAATTTACTATGTGAATGACAAGTACGCATTGTTTTTTGTACCATAACATACCTGATCTTCTTCACTTGAAACTCTAGAGTCATCAGTATCATTATTGTTGGAGAATGGTGTTCGATCGAAATTCGTCATATAAGAGCTGAGAGCGCCACGCTTCTCGGATGTGTTGATCTGCTTTAAAAACGCCTAAAACAGATCCAACAATCATATTTAGTGGCAATAAAAACAATAATAAAATAAAAGAAGACTTAAATACAGGTTAACATGAATAACTCATAATTTATATTTTTAAAGAATTTTTCTGACCTTAATTTTTTCTTTTATACAGAATTTAGCTTGCAAGAGGAACATGGTAATATCACTTCTGGACTTAGGAATTTTAGGTAATATACCAGAAAAAATGCCAGCCTTGACAGATTCTCTGAAAAGTGGAGGAGGATGAAGTTTCGCAGCTGCCATTTTCATGATATTCTTTTTGTCGTCTAAGCTTTTCACCACCCGCTTCCACATTTTGAATGCAAGCACATAGCGAACATAGGTGAGGTCACAAACTGCACGTCCTGGCGATTCTCTCAGCACTCGACTACAAACACAATACTTTTCGTCACTCACTCTTCATTATTTTTTAACAATAAAAAGACAAAATATACAACTGTCACACATCTTGATAAACATACATATAAATTAAAAAGATAACTTAGATGTGGCAAATAAATATAAAATATATTATTTATTTAATATGACCTACAAGCTAACTTACAATAATAAAAACTTTACCAAACCCCTACCAAAACCTTTGACACAAATTTTGTTCATCGTATAATAAATAAGGCACAGCATAGTCATCAGTATTCATAAGAAAAAAAATCATTACAAATAAATAACTTCTGAATCTGTATTTTAGGCACACAGCAGTCTGATTAGGAGAAGGAGGAACAATGTTCAGTCCTGACTAAATTGTGAACTAATTGTGATCACTTTCCGACGGTACTTTCCTTAAAGTTGCAGTTGTTTTCTATGGGAAGAAAAATTAAATTAAATTAAAAAGAAAAAAAAAGAGAAGAGAAAGAAAAAAAAAAGTTTTTAAAATAATAATAAAATAAAAAATAATAATTTGAATTCTATATATAAATTTAATTGGTGATTTTGCTGTTAATGCATTAAGGAAATCAATTTTGGTAGTGTCTTTGTAAACTCAAACACATATTAGATATTAATTTAAGAATCTAAAAGTAATTAAAACTCAAAATATGAGTACTGGGGTTATGAGATGATTTTAATGAGATCAGTAAAAAGTCAGGTAACAAAATGTATTTAAATGATTATGTTGCTGACATTTTAGGATAGAAGTATTTTTAAACCATTCTTTAATAACAAGATACTGAAATTCAAGCAGTGAAATGGTTTAAAATAAAAAAATACTTATTAACAAAATTAAAAAAAAAAAATCATAAAAACCAGTGAAATGGTTTAAAACATAAAACCTATCAAAGAAATAAAAAAATAATAGTTTAATTACTCTGGATTGTATGACCAATGTCAAAATAATAATAAGATTGCATACGTGAATATGAGGTTGCACAGCTCCCAATAAGTTTTATTCATGTACTTAGTTTTGAAAATTGCATCAAGGATATGGTCATGAGAGCGATCTAAAACAAATATTAATATACTTATATATTTTACACAAATGTATATTTAATAAAATAATACAAAACTAAAATTATAAGAATAAGTAATAGCATTACCAAGAAAAATGAAAAGAGATGTAGTAAGTTTACTGGCTATCTTGAATAAACTTTCTTTACTCCGGCTGGAACAAAAGGAAATCATAAAAAATAAAATAAAACGTATCAGCTGCAAATCAATTATCACTGATAAATTAAATTGTATTGAAAAGAAGAATTGAATGATTGAAAAACACTACCTTGAGGCCATTATTTCCATGTCGATATACATAGCCAAGAGATCAGACATTTTATCGAGGTATGAGGAATGTTCAAGGGGCTGGAAAAATATATATACACACAAAAATAAATAAAATAATAATAATAAATAACTTATCTATAATAAGTCCTTCTTGTCACCAACATACCGGACAATCAGAAGGATATAGATCAACTGCGGTGAAACCTCAATAACCCAAACCTCAAAGGAACTAGTTTTTATTTTGAGTTGTGTATTTTTTACTTTGAGTTGTGTTTTTAATTAATTATGGTTAGATTATTAGCAATCTCAAAACACGGAAACAGAAATCTAACCAAGAACTTACAGTAAACTTCACTTATGTGAAATTTGACTTAACAAAAATTTTGAGTTACTAAGGTTCCACTCTACTTTTGTTAGTCTTATACAATATTAAGACAGTAGTAATATTTACAGCAATTCTTAATTTAAATATGCTAACTGATTAACAAATTCAAGTAGTGCCTGTAAGAATTTAAGGAATCAGACCAAATTAGAGTAGTTCAAATTATTATTTAAACAAATAAGGATACATAAACAGTTAATTGATTTAGAGCATGGGGGGAAAACAATATTTTAACACATATGGCTAAAGCAGAACTAACCTTCTTAATATCAGAATAGAAAAAATGAAATAGAAGAAGTGTTCCATTAATAGTTTTCTTAAGTTTGGCGGACCTTTTAGGCTTCATATGACATTCCGAAACAGAGGCTGATACATTTCTAGAAGCAAAATGAGTCTATTTAAAGAAAGAGGAAAAATAAAAACAAAACAAAACGAAAAAATAAAAATAAATAAATAATAAAAAAAAGATAGAGATTAATAATAAGATACATTTTTAGTTTAAAATTAGATTAAAATACTTTTAATTATACACACATTTCCACATCCTGAATCAGAAAATCCTTAATGTATTGGTGATGGTATATAATATCAAATACTACAACTAGATGGATTCTTTTGATGATGAGACAGACGCCATCTCTCCTGGGAGAAAAAAATAATCTTATCCCTTTTACAATAGGGACCATCACCCTTACAATAAAGTTTAAACCCTGGATCTAATAAACAAAATCTATCAATAAGAGAGAGCCAGAGACTATTATTAAAAAATGTAAATATAATAAGCATAAAATAAATATTAATTTGCAGTTTAATATGAAAACTTTAAAGAATATATATATATAAAAAATATAAATCTTTATTATTTTTGTAGTTGTTGTCTCTACTTCAAAAATCCAAAAGTATAAACTCTAACTAGACCTTGTAGAAAATATTTAATATTTTATAATTAGATTGTGATAATAGAAGCAAATCTATACAGGCATAAGAAAGTATTTCATGCATGTCAATTAAAATTCGAAAAAAACTTACCGTATATACTCTGTCATGAGATTTTCCAATGCGTGAATTTTAGTGAGACCAACCTCCATTTGGCACAATTTTGAGAATTCAGAGATCCATGGAAAAGACTTGTAAATGCTAGATAGGTTGCTAGGTGGTGTGCCAAGGCTGTTGTATTTAAAGGGTGATCCCACACTATCGATAGAACTACTGTCCACCAAAGTAGTTTTATCCAGCAAGATGGCTAAAACAAATCAGTTGTCCGTTATCATGTTAAACTCATGAGTAAAAGCAAAAGTTTGCTTTTACTTAAGAGTTGCCCTTTTATTACACCCTCCTTGCATGTTGTGTCTGCACTTTTCAATTTCTTATCTGTGGTCCAGAGACTTACCAGTTCAACTTGCCAGTAAAGGTGAGATGTGCGCTACTTTCTAGACAATTACACTTTTTCCTCAAGGTCTATTTAAAAACCTGTTATATTTCAAAAGGTGAAAATATCAAGGAAAAGTTGAAGATGTAAAATTGATATTTTGAAACATTTTCAAGGTATGGTGATGATTCAATAAAGGGAGGGTTAATATAGCATGATTCAATAAGTCAATATGGTATATACAATATTCTTGTATAAAAATATTGTAAATACTTATAATTTGTTGTAGTCTTAATAATAATGAAGTGCTCTGTCCTTTGCCAAAAAGAAAAAAAAATTAAATAGAGGGAACTAAAAAAAATAGCTTGAATAAAAATCTCTATACCATATTTTCTATAGGGCTAAACTGAGAAAATGTTACAGGACTAGAGATGCAAAAATCAATGTCTTTTTCTAAAACTTATTTTTTCAATGATGGTAAAGAGGGTAAGTTTTTTAATTATTATAATTAACTGTAGTTAATACCTTTAATTAATATTTTATTTTTAAAATACAATACACATATGTCCTATAAATTAATTTTTTTAAACTTGTAACACTAATATAAAATATTTTTGAAGAAAAATAGTGTTTTTATTTGTCATACTAATCTCTACTACTAACATAGTCAAATCTAAAAACTAATTTTTACTACCAACTTTTAATCCTTAAATTATAAAAATTTACTCAAATTTTATAATTCAATCAATAATATATTCTTGTTTACAATATTTTATTTAATAAAAAGATTATATNTTGCAAATATAAAATATAAAAATTGTTTGTGTATGATTTAAAAAGTATTGTTTTATTGTTTAAAAAAATGATAATCCTGCAACATTATTACATTAGTAAGTAATTTTATTGTATGTTACACCTACGTCCATAAAAGAGATCATTAATTTGGTCTAGGATGTAAATGGCAATTATCATTTACACAAGCATTCAATTTGAAATTCTGCTCTTATGAGCAGATGAAAGGCTGATTTAGGTGCCCAATTCATGCAAAGATAGATTGTCTAACATCATATTTAAAATGAATAATTTAAATCCTATAAAACCAGAGCTGCAGTGTATAATTTCCAACATATTGTGCAAGTTGAGTAACCATAATTTGCAGAATGTTGTTTCTGAAATAAGAGTTAAATAACCATACTTAATAGTTAAGCTCTTAATAATCTTAATGTTTAAAAAAATGCATCTGAAAAAAAAAACGAAATGTGAAAAAACGAGGGGCCTCACAAAACCGTTTTTTATTTTGTTCTTTTAATTTAAATTTCTAAGTAGGACAAAAAATGTATCATTAATGTTTCACCAAAAAAATAAAATAAATAAAAAATACTGTGGAATTTAAGGGTTAGTGCCCAGTTCAGAATGAGTTTATAAAACTAATACAAACTTATCATTTAAATTTACTAAATAATACCATAGTTAGCTTGAATAAGTATTAAGTTATCAGCAGGGATAAAATCAACGACAAGAGAGTCTGTTTTTGCCAACATGGAATAGGTCTTTTATTAATATTACAATACTGTTTACTCTGACAGTCTGCCGAAATCGAAGGATTGCCAATGAGAGCTTGAAATTTTGACATCTACCAAGTCATATCTACTAGAGCTTTCATTGGATCTTTCTTCAATTTTCCCAGACTGTCAGAGTAAAATCTAATTGTAATACAATAGGCTTTGACATCAACTCCTCCACTTAATCTTCAGACAATAGACTCTCTTTAATCTGGCATTAAATAGTTCGGCATTCAGATTTTTCAGACGGATTCATAAACAGTACATCTGCACAGTTGCTAGAAAGACAAAATATGTATACATAAAATACATGTTTCAATTGCCAGCATTTTTAACTAGTGTTTCATCTTAAGTATTTCTGTTAAACTTATTGACGGCTGTTGTCCCGAATATGCCAAATTAAAGAGCAATGTATTAATATACGTAAATATTTAGTCTCATGTCACTAAAAATATTATAAGATGATATAGTTTAAATAGATTCCATGAACTTAATCATTATAATATAAAAAAATAAAGCAAAATTAAGCTTTAACTTGATTACTAAAGACAACTGAAGAGGAGGAGATTATATAGTCATGAATAGCTTGGCATGATTTTGCATGATTTATACATTTGAGAGATTATACCCCTTTACATTGATTATTAAAGAAAATAAGTAATTTAGTTTAGATTAAAATCAAATCAATATAATCAATAAAAATAGATAGGTTTGACATTTTTATTTTATTCATTTCTTTTAATTTGTAATAATGAAGATCACCAACAAAAACATAATGAAAGGGAAGAACCTCACTCCTTGTTTCCATGAAGTGATATGGCCCCACCCTGTTATACCACCAGTTGTTGGTAAGTATTGTTGATTGCTGCTCTCATATAGGTTTACAATGGATTTATTTCAACACTAGAGTTTTTCTTCTCTTGAAAATCTGTAGGTTTCAGACAGGCTTTATTGTGAAGCATACTGAGATATAGGCGTTTTATAATAAAATAAATTGCAAGGAAAAGGGTATCAAGGTTTTTTTTTTACAACCCTTCAATATTCTGCGTCTGATTCAAAACAACAGTAGATTACATTTTATATTTACAAAAATTAAATACAATTAATCAACATGATAATACTATTTAAATTTAGGACATTCTGTAGGAAATGTGGAAAAGAATGTGATAAAGTGTAGGGAAAAGGGGTGCGGATGAGTGAAAAATGTGTGATTATTGATTACAAATAAACTTTTAACTTCTCAAAAGGTAAGAGGACGGGGCAAATCAGCAAAAGCAAAAAATATGATTTTTCTGATTCTTCAAGCTAAAAGATTAATAAAATGAAATGCCATAGATATAATAACACTGAACCACACTATTTTAGTTATTTAGATTAATTACTGGCAGTTAAAATAACCGGTGTGTCAATAATGGAATAGGCAACAAAAAAATAAGTCAAAATAATAAAAGATTTGCCTGACGGTCCACTAACCTAGGCTATGGTTTGTTAAAAAAAACAAACTATTATTATTATTAATAACAAAAGGTCAAGTTAAATTTATGTTATGTTGTTGATCAATTCAATGATGTGTATTGGATGTCACCTAGTGGCGTCTTGTAATGTTGTGTGTCTGTAATTATTCTTTGTTCAATGTGTTGTTTGACTAAGTATGTAGGTTATGGGCCCCATATAATATAAACAGTGCTAACAAGAAAAGAGTGTTATAATATTCAACAAATAGAAGTGTCAGAAGTGTCACTAGTAAAGCCTCGTTTCCATTCTAACAAGTTGTAGGGATATGTTGCACAACATGTCCCCGGCACATGTTGCGGGGGCATATTTCAGGCTTTAAGCCTCGTTTCCATTACTACAAATTTACAGACTGTTTCCATTTCAACAAACTCCTGGCACTTGTGCCGGCAACATGTTGCGGGACAAATGTTTAGTAATGGAAATGGGGCTTAACTGAAAGCCACGTGTTAGTTTTCGCACAAGTTCTCTGATCATTAAAGAAAGATGTCTACGGTACAGATAATGAATCAAAATTTGATAGTAACAATATCTCCACTTTGGAGTTTCTGTTCAGTCTATACTTAGAAGATAATAAGTGTCATGGAGTGTTAAATGAAAAACCAATGAGGACTATCAGAGAAAGGACGTGAAAGCAAGAAATATTATACTGTGTTTACTAGGAGAGAGAATCCTGACAACAATAAAAGACAAGACAACTGCCAAGGAAAAGTTTTAAGCCTTGAGAAATCCATATTATGTTAAGATGGTGTTATTAGCCCAAGTAGAATCAAAAAGACAAATTGGTACCATGAAATTTAGCAAAGGAGAATAGAAGTTATACTTAGAAAAATAATAGATTTAAGGGCAAGTGGGGCTATAATGAGTTATGATGAGGTACTTTGTCAGATTCTAGCTTCAATGCCGTTTTTATCAACTGGTAATATCAGCAATAGATATTGCCTTTGCTTAAAAGACTACACCTGTAACATAAAATTTTGTAAAGAATAAGTTTTAGAAAAAAAAGAAGAGGTTCGTCAACTAATTACGGTGATGATATTGCTTTTTATAATAAGCAAAGTAATTTTGGATGAAATAAGGGAAGGCAACCCTTTTTCCAATTTTAGTGTATGGTTGTGTTCAAAAAGGGCATAAAAGCTATGATTGTCAAACTGAAAAAAATGAACAATTTAGGGAGCAAAAAAGATAAACATGGCAATTTTTTAAAAGGTTGTGGAGGTATCAAAAGTGAAGAAGAAGGTGAAAAAGTTTAATTTTTCTGCGAAGAAGAGAAAGCAGTTAAAGTGATAAGTGCCTTTGTGGTTAAAGTAAACAAAGCAATGGATAATACTATAGATTTAATTGTTATTTCGGGTGCTACTTATCATTTGATTAGTAAGAATTGTGTAAAATTTCTTTCACATGTTAAACCTGAGAACATTCCCATTAATAGTGCCAAAAGAGGAGAGCAAATATAAGACTCAAAAAGTGGAAATTTAAAACTTTGTACGTTATTTATAGGACATGAATAAATTATCATACCCTTCTAGATGAGCTATGGTATCAAAGGATAATTAATGTGAACAATATGGAAGTTTTAAGAAGCACAGCAAATGCTCATATACCAAAAGAGGATCATCATGGGAAAATGGACAATAGATAAAATTTTATGAAGATAGTGGGGTACACAGCTAATGGTTATAGGCTGTAGGATCCTGTAAAAAGAAAGAGTGTAACGGCAAAGAGTGATATATTTGATAATAAGAAGATAATAATGATTTGATAATAAAAGACAAGATATAATCCCAGAAGAAATCAAAGATGATTTCTTATTGGTTGCGAAGTAGCCATAGAGGAGGAACCTGACAACCACATGAAGAATAGGACCTGAGAGTTAGTACCTATACTGGATGATGAAAAAATAATTGATTCAAAGTGGTAATTATGAAAGAAAAAAAATTATATGAAATTATCAATGAAGATGTGAAAAAGGTAGGGCTTGTAGTCCGAGGATTCATGCAGAATATTCAGGAATAAACCTTCGCTCCAAGTAGTAGCAAGGATGGTAACCTTAGGAATACTCCTGACCCTGGCTTTAGAAAATTACGAAGATTCACTAGATGGATGTAAAGTCAGCTTTCTTAAATGGGTCCCTCAAGACGCTTGTTTATGGTGTGCAGAAACCTCCCAAAGAATGGAACAATTGTTTAAACGAATATTTCCTCAGTGTAAGTTTTAAAAGAAGCAAAGAATAGGTTATATGTGTAGATCCATGCCTAAATGTGAAGAGGAGTGGCTATATTGTAGTCTAAGTAGATGCCATTATAATAATGTTTGATAATGGTGGGGAAATAGAATTTAAAAAAAAAACTGTTAAAATCAAAATTTGAAATGAATGAGTTAACCACATAAAATTAAATTATGCTTTGAATTTTGAAGATACAAAAGATATGTATTTTGATAATTTTCCTTATAGAGAATTGATAGGGAGTCTAATGTACATTATGCTAGTATCCAGACCAGATTTACATGTTGCTGTTACTTTCTATAATGAATTCCAACATAGTTGTACAAGAACTCATGGGTTAAATTTGAAAGATGTTTTAACATATTTAAAATCCCCCAAGGACTTTACTTTAAAATTTTGCAAATATGATAATTCGAATAGAATCAATGTAAGTTCTTATGTTGATGATATCTTTGGGTGAGATGTAAATGACAGAAAAAGCATATTAAGCTTTATAATAATGGTAAATAATGTGCATTTTGGAAACCAAAGAAGCAATCAGTGGTTGCTTTGTTATCTGCAGGATTTATTTTCTTAAGGCAGTTAGTAGATGATTATTTTAAGGATGATATTGGCACAGTAGTATATGAAGACAATCAATCAGCTATAAAAATGTCAGAAAATTCTAGAGACAAAAAGGTCCAAACATATTGATGTGAAACATTATTTAATATGAGATTTAATAACAACTGGACCAGCCAAATAAATATAAATACCAACAGATCAGCAATTGAATGATATAATGACTAAACCCTTATCTACAGTATGAGCCTTACGAGTTGTGACTTTTGACACTCAGATTGGTCAACTTAAATGTGGGAGAAATTAAAGCCACTAGGACTGTAGGTAGGAAGGGGCCAGGGCCGATTTAACTATAAGGGCACTACTAAACTTTGCAAGAGCAAAAAATAAAAATGGGAATATGTTTACATTAAACCAAATATCCTTCATCCTAGAAAATTTTATCATGGATTTCGAAATACATATTGTATTAAAGTAAAGCAAAAGTTGTATAAGCGTAAGATCGTAAGAAAGACCAGTATTTATGTTAAAGAAGTATGTGTTGAGTGGATCAGGTTGGCAACGCCAAAGAAAAAATGTTTGGAAAGAACTTTTCCGAATTTAGAAGTCAAATTATCCTCATACACCAAACTCTCCCATTAACCAACTGCTCGGCAGAGAGGAGCTTATTGGGTCTTGAAAGAATAAAGTCAGTGAATAGGTCTATAATGGGTAATGATAAACTGAACAGTTTACTGTTATTATGCACGCATTGGCTCCCCACCCTAATTTGTAGGATTTTCCCGTGCTGTCAAAAATCACAACTCATAACATGCAAACTGATTAAAGTTTGAACATGTTTTTTTACAACATAGTATGAGTGAAAAGAAAAAAATATAGGGATTAAATTGTATTAGATGTGACAAATATCTAATGTTATGTACATGGTGGAGTTAAATAGTGAAATTATAAAAATTGCAGGGGGGTGGTGCAACTAGCAGTCACATTTTGAAATTTTGAGTGTCTCAAAGTCTTGGGTGTAAGCCCGTACTTATTGTGTATGTAATTGTTGTTGTACTATTAAACTATATGCTTAGTCTTGTTTTATGTGTAGTTTGCTCTTCCTATATGTTATTCCAGATTGGCTTTTACTTTCAATTATAGATTTAAATTAATAATATATAGTTTAATGTGAATTTGTTGCATTCAAAAAATTTGTTTCAGTTTTAAATATAGTAAAATATTTCATTAGTTTCACCATTTGGAGTCAATAATTACTTGGTAGGGAATGTAAGGTTATACAGGTTTAAAAGAGTAAGTAAACAGGTTTGTTTGCTTTGAAAAACATTTCAAGTTCATAGGATTATATATAGCAAAAATGCAAAGCCCAGTGAACTTGTTAATTTAAGTTTAGCTGAATCTGTTACCTTACGACTGATATTGTTAAAAAAATGTTTAAAAAAATAAACTCACAAAACAAAAGAAAACAGTTAGCAACAGGGTTATGTTAGTTTAGGGAACTCCCATCAATATTTTGGATTACATTTATCAATTTATTCATTGTCATTCAAAAAATTGTAGGATTCAGCTCAAGTATATCATTTCTGTTTGTATGTACGTTTGTCTAAGCATGATTTGAGAAAACCAAGATGAGTAAAATCTCAATTAAATTCGGCCTAACATAGATGATTGACTAGAAATATTGTTCAATTCAACAAGTTAGGCTCTAAATATGGTGGAAACTTGATCTTTATGGACATTCTTGAATAAGCTTAGACAATTCGTGCAAAAAACCCTTATGCTAGCCCTAGGAACAGAACAAAAATTAGTCCAGGGCGAAGTGAATGCTCCGATTATCAATTCTTATAAGATTTAGACATGACGTTATTCAAATTCAGTTTAACTTGATTAATATGATATATTAAGATTTTAGTAAATATAAAATAAATATATGTATAACAGTCAATATAGAATAGACAAAATGGATCGATAATCCGTAGACAAAAAGACGGATTGTGCGATCACGTAAATATGAAAAGTGCATCAACCATAACTTAGGGAGGAAAGTGTGTCGTCAAAAATAAAATTCACAGAAGGAAGGACCAGAAAATAACTAATCAACTTCCATCGAGTAAATATAATAAACATAAAATTGAAAATTTAAGACATTAAGGCGCAAATATCGTTAGGGATAGTGTTTAGTTAGTACTACAATGTGGGATAGGTTAAAATGATTGTCTTACCAGGGCTTTCCCTTTTCATTTGTAACTCCTCTGAGCTTGTGACTGACGAATCTTGGGACAGGGCGTACATTATTAACAGCACAATTAACTGAACATATCACCAATAAACAGTTTGCTTAAAATTAACGACGATAATATCATAACAAACGGTATGAGTTCTTTCAAGCGACGGACATGACAGACGACAGATTCTCTCGAGACACAAAAACGCTACCAGGAGGGGGCAACATATCGATATGTCCCTTCCAAGATGGCCGACACATCGACCCGAACCCTCAAATGGCGGGATTTAAAATTTAAAAAAATACAAAGGCCAAATCAAGTTTTGGTACCAAAACTAATATTTTTTCTAAATATCTTAATTTTAATTGTACTTAAGCTCCTAACATTTTACTGATTTTTGTCGAGATTTACGTAAATGAGACTTTGCACTTTTTTCCCGCGACGTCTTCACTTAAATTCGTAATTAGTATCCGTAACATTGAGCTTCCCAAGATTTTATGATAACCCAAACCCTGCACGGTAATCCTAGATCCACGAATATCTCTGTCGTTATATCAAAGCGAATTCGGAGCCTGTTTACTGATCAGGATGGCGGTCAAATCCTTTTTATTACCTAAATGACAAATTTAGGTTTATAACAAAATCATTTTATACGATCCCAGAATTTAATCTGACCAATAAGGCGTTCAAATCCCACCTTTCAATTTAATCTGAGATGTTTTAATCTTTTAATTTGAGAACTGATAACTGAGAATCGCTTTTTTTTTGTTGCTAATTTGAGATGTTTATATCAAAACAATTTAAAAATTCCTATGAAGCTTACTTTAATAATTATTGTATGCTTTTAAAATCTATTATTGTTAAATTTATTTAATTTTACCTCCGTTTTTAGTTTCTGTATGAAGTACGAAAAAAACCCGCTTATATAACGGCACTGTCTGTCTGTCCGTTGGCGTCTGTCCCTTGGCGCCTGTCCGTTGTCATGTTTCAATTCATTAACTACTATATAGCTAAGGAACGTGAAATTCAGCACACAGGTGCATTTCGGCATTTGAGACAACTGTACGGTTATTGGAGTTTTCACACTTAATATTTCCAAGATGGTGGGCGACTAAAAAAATTTTTTTTAGTCACCATGATATGTTATACATCGATTTAAAGGTCGTGAAATGTATAAAAAGAATATGCAACTATTAACATTTTACACTTAATATTTTCAAGATGGCAGCGGCAGCGACTAAAACAGTTTATAGTCACCATGGCACGATGACATCAATTTAAAGATCTTGAAGTGTAGAAAAAGAATATACAACTATTAAACTTAAAAAAGTAAGTGGTCGTACTGAAGAACAAAAAATTGTTATGCCTCCGATTCCAAAAATTTTAAGACAGAAATCTGTTTCTGTTGCAGTCGTCAGGGAAATTTTTGGTTATTGTCGCTCAATTTTTTCGAACCAACATAATTATCTAAAAACTACTCGTCCAATTTGGATAGTAGACATGGGCACCCATACCTATGGGCAG
>KZ651167.1:400991-411441 GCA_001010745.2 Gerris buenoi | reverse complement strand
TTTTTTTTTTTTTTTTTTTTTTTTTTTTTTTTTTTTTTTTTTTTTTTTTTTTTTTTAAATATTTGGCCTGAAATTACCTATCATTGATAGTCACTATAGCTACATGAAATGTATTCTTTATACAAAATACTTTTTAAAACTGGTTCAGGGTTCATTTTCATAACAGTTTTTATTACCTCTTCTATTGCTGGTGGGTGATATTATTTTTTCACTAGTGGTACGTGGTTAACCAGCTTTCGCAATTATCAATGAAACATAATAAGAGACCTCTAATCCACTAGCATTATTTTCAAAAGTTGACGGCTTAAGAAATATATGAACGATAAGAACAATACACATTTTTTCTTTTAGATTCTTGAAATAATCAATATTCAACCCTTTTAAATGTATAAAAAAAACTCCAAATAGACCCCTAGAATACTATAGAATAGACCCCCTTTTAAATTTCCATAGACCCCCAAGGGAATACCTGGACCCAGTAGGGAACCCCTGGTCTAGAGGAACAGTTTATTTTTTTTGTAAAATAATGTTACTCACCCTTTTTTATTATGTAAATAGGAGTTTGAAACGAACTCTCTTATTACTCAGATAAAGGCCTGACGATGTCCATGGGCGATCACTTGCACAGATAATATTGTTTTAAATTGAAACTTTTTTTTAATGATCATCCCTAGAGCCCTATAAGAAAAATAATATTATGATTTATTCTTCTATTGATCCCTCATTTTTCTACTTTTCCCAAAATTTCAAGTCTTCAGGGATGAAGTTAAAAAAATTAAAAGTTTTTTTATAACTTTTTTATCTGTGGCAAATTTTTGCCCACACCTGGACATCTTCAGGCATTAATCAGTGCAATATGTTAAATCTTCATAGTTTTAAATACAAAGGCTTGTATCAGGAGGAGTGAGTAACTTGCACTACACAATTTCTCTAGTTACTCAATAAGTAATGTTTTTTTAATTTCGTCTCTGAAGACTTAAAATTTTCAGAAAAATATAATTAATTTAAAAAAAAAAAAAATTAAGGGATTAACCGGAGAATATTTAGTATTTTATTTAATAATGTAGGCTCCTAGGACTTTAAAACCACAAGCAATTTTATTAATGATTACAAATAGAAATTGCTTTTACATGAGTTACTTTTAAGTATAACCTTTACTATTATTTTTATTAAGTATTTATGTTTATGAAATAATTTTAAGTACATTTGCGATTTACGATTATTAAACATGTTTACGAAGTTACTTAGGAACCCAAACTCAATTCAGTGGATAAACTATATTATACAGGGCAATCAAGGGGGCTTAAACTACGTACATTATACAGGCCAAGTGGGGGCTTAGTATCATCCTCGAAACCCTTATGCCGAGGGTGATACGTCTGTCTGTCCGTGTGTCCGTCGTACTTTGCTTCATATCCCTAAAAACCGTTTACGCTAGAGATGTGAAATTTAAAATAATTTTGTAACTTTTTGACCCACACATAGGAAAAGTATAGAAAAGTTATACATGAAGTTTAGTCAAGCATTATTCTTTAAGAATTCCGAGATGTTTTACAAGATCAATATAAGGTTTTATCTAACTGGGAATTGGAAAGCGCCTGTTTACATGTATCTGTTTAGCTTTCCATCGAAGTCATTTATATTTATTTAAGTTTTTCGCAAACGAATGATATTTTACACACAAACATTTAAAAAAAAACAAAAAAACTGTGTCATGTGTTGTCAGAGGACCTTAAAACTATAAAAAAATCCATAAGCAATTTTTCTACTATTAAATTACGTATAAATTTCTCTCCTATTATGCACTATACGAGTATGAGAAAGTTAAAACAAAGAAACATGTTGAATCTCCATTTAGTTCAGCCATACTTATAAGTAAAGCGGGTTTAATATATTCTAATAACATGAGTAAACCTATAAGCCTGCATTATCAAATTATTAAGTGAATTCGTAGATCATTAGTCCGGGCATACATTAAGACGCTGGGCAGGGCAGCACAGTTTTTGTCAACCGCAAAAATATACGAATCCGTGCGAATTGAGACGCCAGATCCACTAGAGTTGAGTTAAAGTAGGCTACTTGTGGGATAGTACTGCCCTGCATCTCCCTTCGTGCGGTTTCATATACTCAATACTCGTATATATCTGCGGTTAAAAAAACCTGTGCTGCTCTGCTCTGCGTCGACTGTGCGACTCTCAATGTGCGTCCGGACAAAGAGCGAAACGGACATGGTATCTTTCAAAATTTAGAAGGCTTCTCACTAGAAAAAATTGAGTCAATTACCCTTAGTATTATGTATTTTTTTTACCCCTCGGGTACCTCCTTCACAAGTATGTATAATCCTCCTGCTCTAACGGGTCAAACGCACAAAAGAACTATTAAGCATGTTCTTTTTTACACAACAAAAGGTTGAAGTTTTTGGAGGGTAAACATGGTAGAGTGAAAGATCAGCTGCCCCCTTGATTTCAATTACAATTTTTAAGTAGAGCCGTAGAGCAGCACCAATTATTTGGACTTTAATTTCATGACTTTTTATTATCAATTGATTTGTAAGAATACACGTACATTGTACATAAATGCATGCATTTAAAAATTAGGTTTCAATAACTGAATAAGTTTATAATAATAAAGACATAAGGGAGTTAAACATTTACCATTTACCAGAAACCTTGGAACTTGTTTAAACTAGTTTTTAATCCCGTACTTGTTTAAATTATGTACGATCAAACAAACGTACTATGACCTCGTTAGTAATATTTTTCATTAGATTATTTATTACACTGGTTTGATTTTTTTTTACAGGCTGAACATGGGTTAAAAGATAAGACAGAAGCTCTTGCAAAGATGTGTTCTGAAAAGGTTGGCTTGTCAAAAGGTATTAACTTATAATTTTCATTCCACTATATTAATATTGTATTGTGCATATTGTTCAATTGTGGTATATTCAATTGTTATATTAATAATCAACGTAAGATTTAAATAATCACATATTATTTGAATTATTCTAGTTTTAATTAAACGGCAATATGAATTAATCTAAACGATGAGCAATTTTTTAAAAATAAATACATATATGGATTTCTCTGTTTTATTACAGAACTTGTACTAAAGCTGAAAGATGCAAACATTCTTCCTGAAAATGAAACAGAAAAGGTAAAAATTGAAATAATTAAAGACTAGTAATTATGTACGTAAATAGTTATTTAGATTTGTTTTTTTCCTTCTTTTTAGCATTAAGTTGCAATGCTAAGCAATTGAAATGCATATGTAGTTTCTTATTTTTTGTCTAAACGACGAGCTACTGTCCCCAATTTTTTTCATAAATTTATCTGAATATAACATTTTATAATTATATAAATGTATTATTCTTTTTTCAGTGCTATTTGGAGTGCCTTTATGAAGGAATCGGTATTGTAAGTGAATATTAGTTTATCATTGAATTATTAAACTGAAACATTGTAGTAAATTTTGAAAATAAAACGATGTTTAAATTTAACCTGGGAAACCCGAAAGAACTAACAAATAAGACGAAGAAGAAGTCATACATCCACATTGGAAATATTTTTACTCTTATCTACAAAGTATGTCCCCTCAGTCTGTTCAAATGTTTTTCATATAGCATTATTTCTACTTTCTTGATTCTAGACAGGACTTTGAAAAAACTAAACCAATGCTAACCAGAGCTTTAAATAAATTTGTTTGGGTGATATTTTGCGGAGTGCAGCTTGTTCTCAATCTTCTATTTTATGTTTTTTTTTATCAAAATACGTCTTCGACTTCGCTATAGAGCTATAAATATAGGCCACCTTTTCTAATAAAGTATTTCTGTGATATTTACCAGGTAAAGGACGGAAGGATGGATCCTGTAGGTGCTAAAGCCGCAGCAAATTTGAAATTTGGAGATAATAAGGAAATGGTGGAAAAGGCCCATTCAACTATTGATTACTGCATTAAGAATGGTAAGCCCAACGAATTTATTGTTTCCTATCTTATCAGTGGCGTACTGATAGGGTTTTGTGTTTTAAAATGATTAACAGCAAAACCAAAAATCTAAATTATCATAAACTTGTTGTGAAAGCATAAAAATAGTTTTTACATAAACTGATCAAAGATAGAAGACTGATTTAAGATCAATAGATCAGATAACACAGTCAATTCTGATTTAACAATACCGTTATAGGAATATTCAATACACTTGCCCATACTGCATGAACCTAATATGATATGCATCAATATTAACGAGTATATAAAGTTAAAAAGTGCCCAAGATGTTTAAAAATTGAAGTAAAAAAATTAATTATTTTTCCTCTTTTCCCAAATAGTCCAGGAGCTAGGTAGATTTACCTGGAAAGTATTTTGAACTTAATGGAATTTTTATAGGTGACTCAGGGATCCTCTGGGATGCCAATGCTGAGTTTTCGACCTCGTGGCCCTTGTGCTAACTTGGGGAGGGGGGGGGGNAAATTGGTTGAGTACCATTTTATAATGACTGAAGTGTGCAAAATTTAGTTAAAAAATTGTGTCCGGGATCTTGTCTCAAGACACGCAGATCAAATTGGAATGAAAAAGGACTAGGAAACTAATTGAACATTTTCAAGATCGATCAAATATAATATTGTAGTATTTTTTAAAGTCTTAGTCTACTAGACCAAGAAGGTGGATAAACGTTGTACTCGTGGGCATTTCTGGTTAAACCATGTCTCGGTTTGCCTATCAATTATGCAGATACTGTCAAACGTTTCAACTACTTAGAGGTTATTGATTTATACAATAATTGGCTAGATATTGCTTACAACATAATCAATGATAATACATTTTCCGGAATATACCTACTAGCATTGTTTAATGTCTGTCACAACTCCAGAATATGTGGAGATCAGATAACTTAAGGAAACAATAGTATGAATTATAATTTTTAAATATAAATATTATAAATAAACTATTAAAAATTCACGTGTAGACTGAACGCTACTGATGCAGCCACAGCAAAATTATCACAGGAAATTATCACTTTGTTCTAAATATCCCTTTGTCTTAATACTTTCGGGAGTACTCAACCATGTTTTGCCTCATTTCGCCTATTGTATTCTGGTACCCTCTTTTAGGGGGTAGTTAACGAAAAGAATTCTTTGAGAGGGTGTAACTTAGGTATTTTGCTGCTTTAGATATAGTAGTAGCACTACGATATAGCAGTGCGAAAATTAAATTTTCTACATCAACCTTTACAAAATACTCTGTTAGTATTTTTAATTATGTAATTATTGCGATAAAGATAATTTAATTGATTGATTGATTTTTTTTTTTAAATTTTTCAGATAACACTCTTTTAAGAAATACGGAGAAATTCACCTGAATGAAAAGAAAAACAATAGTAAACAAAAATTTTCTAAATTAAAACAGAAAAAAGTAAAATAATAAGAATTGCAAAAATAAGATATTATGTTTCACAAAATAGATTTGTATTGAAATAAAACAATTTAGTCATTAATTTATATTAAATGTATTTATTTTATTTCGCAGTTTATCCTTTTCCACATTAAGTAAACATAAATTTAATATAGGTATAACCAAATTGGTATATTATTAAAATTTATTTATTACATGAATCAAAATCGAATGAAAGCTTCGATCACTTTGTACTTGATTTTAATTATTGGCAGGACAGAGTGGGAATTAATAATCATTACCTGTTTCCCCTGCTTACTATTTATTGACCATGATTAGAGAGAGAATATTTTTTTGTTCTTTTCCATTGTCTGCTGTTACAACAAATTAATTTCCCGCAACCAATCTTATCCAGTCTAGCAGTTATTTTCAAAATTTAATGTAAAATGATGTTTCATGATTAAATTTTGAATTGTGCAACAGTTCCCAAAAAATTGGAAAGTCGTTAATATTCACCACAATTATTAAAAAGAAAAGAAGTTGTTTTCCAGCGCTTGATAACCATGTGTATTGGCGATACATATAATTATTTTTTGAAAATTAAATTAAATTTTTATTTTTTTAGATGTTGCTCATCCTGAAGACAAATGTTTCTACGGGTTTGGAATAAGAGATTGTGTTAAGAAATCAGGATTTGGAGTAAGTATTTATTGTGTTTGATCAAAATAAATTGGTTGAGTACCATTTTATAATGACTGAAGTGTGCAAAATTTAGTTAAAAAATTGTGTCCGGGATCTTGTCTCAAGACACGCAGATCAAATTGGAATGAAAAAGGACTAGGAAACTAATTGAACATTTTCAAGATCGATCAAATATAATATTGTAGTATTTTTTAAAGTCTTAGTCTACTAGACCAAGAAGGTGGATAAACGTTGTATTCGTGGGCATTTCTGGTTAAACCATGTCTCGGTTTGCCTATCAATTATGCAGATACTGTCAAACGTTTCAACTACTTAGAGGTTATTGATTTATACAATAATTGGCTAGATATTGCTTACAACATAATCAATGATAATACATTTTCCGGAATATACCTACTAGCATTGTTTAATGTCTGTCACAACTCCAGAATATGTGGAGATCAGATAACTTAAGGAAACAATAGTATGAATTATAATTTTTAAATATAAATATTATAAATAAACTATTAAAAATTCACGTGTAGACTGAACGCTACTGATGCAGCCACAGCAAAATTATCACAGGAAATTATCACTTTGTTCTAAATATCCCTTTGTCTTAATACTTTCGGGAGTACTCAANCTATCGCACTCTTATCAAACAGTTATATATCACTCTCTCTTTGAACTTGTTTGTTTACCTTTCTCCCCCCTTATCTCCTAACACACTCTTATCAAACAGTTGTATATCACTCTCTCTCTGAAATTGTTTGTTTACAAAACTTTTTTAATAATATAGATAGATATTGGACTAACTATCCTATTAAGTGTCAAACTACTATCAACTTGATTATTATTCTACTAATTAAGTTCGTTACTCAGGATCATGAAAATCACAATGTCTACCAAAAAGGGCGGGACATGGTTTGTTGTTTTCAAATGCCTATTGCCAAGCTATGTCCCGCAGACGAACTTTAGCCGACCACATATTCTTAAAAGGCACCAAAACATTTACTTATCCACAAAATTCTAGCTTGATGTCAGTCAGACACTTTTTTGCATGGTATCTCCTGGACTATAATATTATTCATGCCATTTATGCATTGGTAATATTCTACAACTATGCAGTGTTGCATAATCTCACTTAGCTAAAGAATTAATATTATTCTTTGTCTCATTTATCTGAACTGTAAAATATTAAATGTTAATCAACATAATGTTCTGAACGACCTAGACTTATGAAAATTGGGACTTATAAAATACATCTATATATTTTTTTAAATATAAATATTATAAATAAACTATTAAAAATTCACGTGTAGACTGAACGCTACTGATGCAGCCACAGCAAAATTATCACAGGAAATTATCACTTTGTTCTAAATATCCCTTTGTCTTAATACTTTCGGGAGTACTCAACCATGTTTTGCCTCATTTCGCCTATTGTATTCTGGTACCCTCTTTTAGGGGGTAGTTAACGAAAAGAATTCTTTGAGAGGGTGTAACTTAGGTATTTTGCTGCTTTAGATATAGTAGTAGCACTACGATATAGCAGTGCGAAAATTAAATTTTCTACATCAACCTTTACAAAATACTCTGTTAGTATTTTTAATTATGTAATTATTGCGATAAAGATAATTTAATTGATTGATTGATTTTTTTTTTTAAATTTTTCAGATAACACTCTTTTAAGAAATACGGAGAAATTCACCTGAATGAAAAGAAAAACAATAGTAAACAAAAATTTTCTAAATTAAAACAGAAAAAAGTAAAATAATAAGAATTGCAAAAATAAGATATTATGTTTCACAAAATAGATTTGTATTGAAATAAAACAATTTAGTCATTAATTTATATTAAATGTATTTATTTTATTTCGCAGTTTATCCTTTTCCACATTAAGTAAACATAAATTTAATATAGGTATAACCAAATTGGTATATTATTAAAATTTATTTATTACATGAATCAAAATCGAATGAAAGCTTCGATCACTTTGTACTTGATTTTAATTATTGGCAGGACAGAGTGGGAATTAATAATCATTACCTGTTTCCCCTGCTTACTATTTATTGACCATGATTAGAGACAGAATATTTTTTTGTTCTTTTCCATTGTCTGCTGTTACAACAAATTAATTTCCCGCAACCAATCTTATCCAGTCTAGCAGTTATTTTCAAAATTTAATGTAAAATGATGTTTCATGATTAAATTTTGAATTGTGCAACAGTTCCCAAAAAATTGGAAAGTCGTTAATATTCACCACAATTATTAAAAAGAAAAGAAGTTGTTTTCCAGCGCTTGATTACCATGTGTATTGGCTGAGTACCTTGTGCCCTAATATGCCAGAGACACTTGTTTCAGTTTTCACTTGTTTCAAGTTCATGTATTAGTTATTAGTTTCTTTCTGGCAATCATATTAAAGAGGTGAATTGCAAAATTATATTTAATACTTATTAATTTGGTACTTTGTATATTGGTAAATTATGCCTAATATAAAAATTATATTTATTATAGTTATTTTTAAAGAATAAACCTTTTGTTCAACTGCCTACGGCCTACGTCTACGTGTCATTACAATTAAAATCAACGAACGATTCAAATGGAGATAATCATATGAACACCCCTTAAAAATCCTTGAAGCTAGAAGTCGCAATTTTACTTCTATAGAGCTTTCTAAAAAATCACTCACATTTATGATAAGAATTATTTTACCATAAATATCAATATCGTTGGATTAAAAAAAACACTAGCTTAGGAACTGATCTGAAAATTGATAACACATATCTTGAGTTTAATGTCTGTTTTTCTATAATAGATATGACTACAATGAAATCGTTCTGGTTCTGGGCCTCTGGAAAAAAAAAATCAAATAGCCCTAAGAAGAAGACTTCATATTCTATTTTTTCTTTTTTTCGACTCTATAACCTAGGATTCTGAATTATCAGCTTTTTTTTTTTTTTTTTTGATATTTCTTAAACATTCCTCTTAAATTTCCTCGGTTATATTAAACCCACAATGCATGTATTTTGTTCGGAGAAATTGTTAATTTGTATCTGGAATATTGCAAACCACAGGAGGTAATTCGATTTTTTAAATTTGAAAAATACAGGTTTTTATCCATTTTCGGATATAATTACAGGCAATTTTATGGCTATTCAACCATCTATTTTTCAAAATAGACAAAAATATGAAGAGAAATTAAGTTTCTACTATGCTTAAAGAACAGACTTGGTATTTGCATTTTGCATTTTTTCTTCTTTTCAGCACTAAAACATGTGCTAGAGAGAGGGCATTATCAGCTTGTTAAGCGTTCCCTAAAACCTAAAAATACAACTTGATTAGTAATCAGCTCTTTTATCCTTATGAAAAAAGTGAGTTTTGCAACATTCTTTCATGGTTAAATTTTAGGACTCATTTTATACATTAAATAATAAACTGCAATTCGCTCAGTAGGAGGTGTTCCTCAAAAATACTAACCGTAACTTCAAAAATGCTTGTGTAAAAAAAATAAACCATGATCCTGAAGACGAACTTTGTTTGTACACCAATATAATATCAAGGTGATGGTAGTTTCTCATTTGATAGGTTAGTTTGTAAAATATTACTCAAAATTAAAGAAGTCACCTATCAAGTGACAAACTTCCTTTCCTCGGCCATATGGATTAAGATACCGTCGCTAAGAGATAAGAACGTTGGAAATTAAAGTGATTATCCTCTAAAGAAAATCTTATAACCTTCTTTGTCTTCTAAATACCACGTAAAATAAAATTCGAACATCAACATGCAGGGGTGCCCAAAGGAGGGATTCATGGCGCAAAGAGCGCCATTAAAATAAAAATTGGGGGGGATTTTTTTAAATCTACATATAAATGCAATTTATTGTATAAAGTTTCAATTTACATTAATTGACGTAAGTACAGTAAGATCATGATGACAACTTGATATTTATCTGTTACTCTATTATAGTTTATAGTACAAAATATAAACGTAAAAATGAACTACCTAAGATAATTTTTTTGTTGAGTATAATTTACTTTGAAGAAGCTTTGTTATGGTCGTATTTTTTCTCCCGCCGCACCACCTGGCCAGGGTGTTTGTACCTTTTATACCACTATATTTATTTTTACCTTATAAAAGTAAAAGTATTAAGAGTTTGTAAGCGAATACAAATTTACTTTAAAATTCAGAGTAATGCACTAAAACTGAAATTGATCTGAAGATCAATTTCATTTTTAAGACCGATTTAAGATCGGAAGCAACTTTTGATAACAATCTTACATCATCTTTGATTGGTGAATTGCTATAAATGTTAATCAAACATGAGTATCAGTGGCGTATTCAGGGGGGGGGGCACAGGGGGTACGTGACACCCCCTGGAGCA
>KZ651167.1:376279-392288 GCA_001010745.2 Gerris buenoi | reverse complement strand
ATCTTTATTGGGATTACTATAATTCTGATCTTGAAAAATTGGTATGAACATCAATTGTAGTCTCCTCTCATATTTTTTTATACTTATAATTTTAAGAAATTAATTCTTAATTTAATTAAGTAATTTGCAATCCATCTTTTAATTATTTTAATGGTCACAGTACTTAAAGACAGAACTGAAGTAGTAAGATACAGAATATCAGAACCTGATATTTTATAATTTTGATACAGTTAAGTTTTTTTTAAAGCTAAAAGTATTACTAAATTTTCCAATCTTGTTAAATAGGACCTTTACCTTTTGTTTCTAATAATATACTGTAATAATGAAAAAGTTCTTGCACGACTTCTTCCGTTTGACCCTCTAATATTTTTTGTTTTAAATTGTTTAATCGCTTAAACCCTCTAATATGTTTACCAAACAAAAATTGTTCACAAATATATATTTTAGACAGCTTTTTGTTTTAAATTATTTCATCAAAAACCTTATTTATATTATGGTGCAACATTCATGTATTGTTTTGGTTTTTGCTTATCTTATTATAATTAAAAAACTTCGTAAATATAAGAATGAATTTTGTATATCAGGTCTACCCGAAATGGTTATATAAATTATTAATTTTAATAAAAAATATTAAAAAGATGAGGGATTAAATAACTTTTTTTTTTTTGTTTAAATAATGGGAATTAAGGCCCTATTATTTGTTACGTCCCCTTATTATGTATTCCTTTGGCAACCACTTATTATGGCATCTCCACGTTTAATCTTTTTGGACTCCGAGCTAAAAATATATTATAATAATTGTTAAATAGTATAAAGATATAACTACATAATGTAAAATCACAGTATAACGATATTACTATGTTAACAGTCATATAAGATCAATTGTATCTCTTACTTAGAAATTTTCAATTAACATTTTTTATTAATGTTGCTTTTGTTTTTGATGCCATACAGTTTGATTTGTTATAAAAAAATATATTATTTTAAAAATTCATTTAGGCGATAACATATTAATTTGATTCTACTTAAATAAGTTCCAGATGTTACAACAATAATTTAATTAGTTAATGTTCTTTTATTTATTTTTATTGAAAAAATTAAAATAATCTATAAGTTGTGGCACAAAATATTAAAATCAATTATGGATACTAGAGTAAACAAAGCGATTGTTGAAGTATTAAAATATTTTTACTATGGAGGCTAAATTAGAGATATCACTGGAACAGTGTACTGAATCTAGGCAAGTATAAACATAAAAAGATGAACCAGGCAAGGCGACGCGACGTACTATCCAGTAAAATTTTCATTCGTGTCCTAGAGAAAGTATTCAACTCGTTAGATTGGGAGGATAAGGGTATAAATACAAACGGAAGATGGTTAAATAGCTCGAAATTTGCTAAGGATGAGATTATAATAAGAAAAAAAAGTAAGCGAAGCAAAAGATATAGATAAAGTAAAGGATTAGGTTTATATAGTAAACCTAATCCTAACAGCAAAACACATATCATGATCAATTATGAGGATATATGGAAGAAATTCAAAATATCGAATTGCAATCTAAAATTCATACCTTATATGTAACTGTTTTTTTTTTGTTTTTTTTCGAGCATGTGAACTCCTTTCTATATCCATGGAGGAGCATAGTGTCAAAGATCGGACGGGCTTCGATAAGGAAGTTAGAAGCCAAGACAGAAGGAAAAAATAGTAATGGAGTGTTCGTCCAACAGTACGAACGCTGTATGGAAAAGCAAATTTAAGACGGGCAAAGCTCAGACTTCTTCAACTCNTCAAATGTTTAAATTATTAACATCTTATTTATCTGATTCAATCAAAAAATTGAAAAATAAAAGTAATCTCAATGAATAAAGGGTAAATGGGTTACTGCTTAACAAATAGGGTTACTTTTTTTCTTGATACTTCGTGATATATGTTTTATCTAAAAATAAAAATTTCTTCCAGGCGAATTTATATAATTTATTTATAGTTATTATTTATTTATTTATTTATAGTTATATTTATTATAGTTTATATGTTATACACTAAGCACAAATTATTAAAAAATAAGCCAATATTAATCAGTTAAATTTATTTTAGGTGGCTCCTCAAGGATATTCAGACCAAGCTAAGGCCGCTATTACCAAGTGCTCTGGACAATTTCCCAACGGTAAGCATTAAATATTATAATTATTTCTAAAATCTAATATGTATTCTCCAAAATTAGTATTAAAATGCTAAGCCAACTAAATTATTTGCTATATTATTAAGATAAGATGAAATGAATAGACCAAAATTATATCACAAATTAATTTAATATATACCAACATATTTTCATTACCGTTTCTTCTGTGTCGTCATATTTTTTTTTCGTTTTAAACGGCTTCGGCCAGGTCAAAATCTAGAGAAGAATGAAGATGGATGATAGATATCATCCAACCATGAAAATGTTTCCCCCCGATATGAATATTAATGCTATGCTGTCTGCGGGCTTAGTTGCGGATTGAACAACGTTATATAGATACTTTCAAACAAATATGAATAACATGTAGCTAATTAGCAAAGCACTGTATTTGTTAAAACATGCTCTGTATGGTTTAAATTACTGCTATTATTAATTTTAACAAAATAATAATAACTAGGGTCATAATCAAACAAAATAAAAAAGTCGTACATTAAGGAAAAATGATATAATCATGCAAATAAATGATCTCACTGTAGTTATGAAAATCGATCAGAATAAATTAATTTTCACCTTTTTTTTTATAAAGAAATATGTTTTTGTTTTTAGCTCCTACTAGTATTATCAATGAAGATAGGCTTCCTGCCAGTGATGATGAAAAGGTAAATATATTAAATCTTTTTAAACATATTAAATCTTATTTTAGCAATATATCATTCAAAATATTAAATTAAGATCATTCTGTACGTCATTTCTGATTTTAAAAATATCTTTCAATGTTCAAGCATAAGGCGCGTACTCATTTAGACTATATATATATATAGTAAAGATAAACTTATAAACATTAAATTTTGCTTAAGTGATAACTTAATGAGAAAGCTATGTGTTTCGTTGAGCTATCAATCTCAACATAATACTCTTCAATGCTAATAATCAAGTATCATTCTATACATAATATTTCTCAGAATAAGATAATGAAATGTCATAGATCTCTATTTTCCTTTTCTTTGATATTGGCACCTTAAAGAGGATTTAGGATTTAAATGAGGTACTTAATGATCATAATGAGCTTTACTTTGTGTTACGATGTGTATTAATTAAAAGCTGGTAAAGCAATGTATACTCGTCATTACCGACATATCTAATTAAATGTGAATTCTTAAAACTTACTAATATATTTGTGTTATTTTCAGTGTTTGATGGAATGCTTGTTCACCGAAGTTGGACTGGTAAGATATTCAATCGTTATTTCATATATAATCCATTACTTATTAAACAAACTACTTATCAACAAGCTTATTATTATTATACTTATACTTATTACTTATTATATTACTTATTACATTACTACATTACTTATTACATTACTCCTTATTATATTATACTTATACTTATTATTACTTGTTGTAAAGCATGGAGTCTTATAATTGCAAATACTTTCAGTAAAGTTTAGGTTTAATGTTTAATTAAAAAGCAATTTAATTAAATTCCAATACAATAGAAGTAATTCTAATCATAGTGTTAATTTATAGAACCAACTACATGTAGTAAATTACTAATGTTACACTTAAAAATATCTACAGGTTCAAAATGGAGAATACAGCATTGGAGGAACCAAGGCTCTGGTAGATGCTAGATACACAGACCAGGCTCAAAAGGACGAAGGTCATCAACTTGCCGAATTCTGCGCCACCGAACGTAAGTTCCTAGTTTTATAAGTAGTAATTAATCTAATTGGAATTGGTAATATGTATACAAAACACTACTTCATTCTCACATCAAAAAAGTATTCTTTAAATTCTGCATTTTAAATAACACTATACTATCTCATTTTAGTGAAGAACAAAGGTGATGAGAAATGCTGGCTTGGAAAGGCTGTCAGAGAATGCAGAAAGAAGAACGGAAGCAACGTAAGAGTTTTGTTTTTATTTAAATAACTATTTTATATTCGGCTTAATTTAATTGTAGATTGATACAAATTTTAAAAATATATCTCGTTTCTTTATATTTTCCACCTTGACAAGGAATATTCAAAATGTATTCTTGAAATTCGCGATACGAGCTTAGTAATTTAAATAACGTACCTTCAATTGTTTGCAAAAGGCAAATAAATAAAATAATAACTAGAACTAATGTATTAATGCAAGAAAAACAAAATAACTATCAAAATTTATTTATACATACTTTTTTAAATCCATTATAATCTACCATCACTTAGTTTAAGAGTTTAGAAATATATATTAAATCTTTAGTGGGAAAGCTATACTGACGTTTAAATTTTGATTTACAGATCAAGCTTCTTTAAATCAGCGCCGAGATGAGAAGTCGAGATGAATGTAGCATTAACACTCATTTAAGAAAATTAAATGCACACGAAGTCAAGTTTCGAAGATTGAAGAAATATCAACTATATTTATTATTAAGTCATAAGTTATAATCAAATTTAAATTATTTACCGTCAATAAAGTATACTTATTTATATAATCAATCCAATGCGTGTTTTATATCCTTACCTTAACATCTTCTGTAAATAATATTTAGAAAATTGTTTGAGTTTACAGGAGAACTAATAGTTTTAAGAATATGATAGAGGGTTCGTTTTAATTCTGCAGCATAATAGACAAGAATGCGTCACTGTCAAAATCATAGTTTTTAGGATTGATGTTTGTACTCTTTTGACGATTAACAAGGTAATTTAAAATGATTAGGACATTGCTTAATAATTATTTGTGCAGTAAGATAAAGTCATTAAGTCTAATAGGTTTTGGTTAAATATAACCTGGATATCATTTAGCAAAGAAAGGTAAAATGGTTCAATAAAAAAATATTGAGTATTAGTACGTTTAGTGAACAAACCAAAAAAATTAAACTTTTGCAACTGATCTTTGTCTTGTCTCTTAATCAAATATTTTAAAAATAAGTTTTTACTGCTTTATTTTTTGATTTGTTGATGCATGTTCTGTAAGACAATAGTGAAGAGTTACTTCACTAAATAAGAACAACAAAATCTCGATTTAAATTACATCATTAAAATTATTGAATTCATACAAAAGTTAGTAGTTCTTAAAAAAAATGGATGCCTTTCATTCAAAGTTAGGTACTCTATTTATTATTTTTTAACTATTACTCATTTTATATATAAATTATTTAATTACGGATGTAGAAAAATTCTAAAGGAATTTCATGTCAGAAATGTTTAGCACTTAATTTATAAATAAAATATAATATAAGTGTTGATATCTAATTTTATATACTTTTAATTTTTCTTAGCATCTAAGTATTATAATTTTTGATTAATGCATTATCATTAATCATGAAAAATTAAAACTTTTAACATATACATATTTCAAAAAAAATAAATAAATAACAAGTGAACAATTATAAAACAATTATTTTTTGACTCGAGTAAGCAAAACTGACAATCTTTAAGGAAACTTTAAATTATATAAGAAACAAGTGTTTAAGTTAGTAACCATTTATTAACACATCGTTGACTCCAGTATAAGTTATTGCTGTTAACAAAATAAATTTATTAAATTTTTCTCTTTAGTTTGTTCATTCAATAAGAAGTCACGCACTGGTGAACTCAAAAAAACGATTCGCTTAAAATAATAGTGAGCTGTTATTATTTGTATTTTGTTAGTTATTATTGAANACTAGCTGGATACCCGTGCTTCGCTACGGAGTGTTTTATATTTGATAAGTTTATAAACTACCAAAATAAGTACGATCACATTAAAATTAAATTATGGATAGTAATTATTAGAATTTCAATATTACAATTGGTTAAATAATTATTTCATTATAAATGAATAATAGAATAGTCTAGTATTCATTATATAATCAAAAAATGATTTCATAATAATAATTCGATTCGAATAATTTTTATATTTATTATTTTAATTGTAAGAGGTGTTAACTTCACAGGAAGGACATTTATATTTTAAGGATGAATTATTAAATACATAATTAATAAATGAGTCAATGCCGACTTAGTTTCTTTTGTTGTTTGTTAAGTGTTCTTTCTACTGGAAAGAACACTTCACTAACCTGGACAGGACAATACTGACATGACATGACAGCTTAATTTGTTCTTGTTCTAAAATAAATTATTGTTTATTCAATGAAAGAAGCTGATTACACAATTCTCAGTTTCTATTCAATTACATACTTTTCATTATTTAGTTATAAGAACATCTATATAACTTTTTTTTCTTATTTTCAGGATATCGTGCATATCCATTACTTAAGTCCGCCTATAATCTTATTTCTACAGCATCTATTACTAATTTAGAGATGATTGATGATAATTTGTAGTAGGTTTTATTGGAGGTAAAATTAAAAGATCATAGTTATTTTCGCACCATGGGAGTAAAGTAAGTGATTTTACCCTAAGCGATGCAGTTGACTAACGCTTAAGGGGAAGCCGAGGGAGTTAATTATAGATTTATTCTTATAATTATACAATTTTATACATTGATTATTAGATTTATACATTATAATTATACAATTGATTTTTATTCCCGAGTTATGTAAAAGATTTTATCTATTGAAGGGAGAAAAAAAATTATTGAATAAGTATATTACTACCTTTACAATAAGTAAATATTTTGATGTTGATTTTAAACAAAAAAAGTTAGATAGAATATTAACAATTCACTAAATAAGTACGATCACATTAAAATTAAATTATGGATAGTAATTATTAGAATTTCAATATTACAATTGGATTTGAGAATCAGCTGGTAGCAAGGTCGTGTATTGAACTAATATAATAATGCATGGATTAGTTTACATTTTTAAAAATTATGATTTCACTTTTATCTTGTTTGTTTATTTTACTCAAGTATTTTACAGATGATGACTATGACAACCGTTGTGGAGTTAACATGGCATGTGTAAATATAAGATTATAGACTTAAAGTAAAGTACACATATAGAGTATAAAGTTTGAATGAGTTACAATGTCCATGTCCAGTGAATTTATTTGGTAAAAGAAGGCGTGGTTCTGGTTCTTGTTTCACAACCTTATCGCCCTCAAATTTATTCCGCTTCTAAAAACAAAATAAATTATATTTATAACTAGCTGGATACCCGCGCTTCGCTACGGAGTGTTTTATATTTGATAAGTTTATAAACTACCAGGAAAGCATAAAAATTATTTTATTATGCAAGAATATCTAGATTCTATCCCTCCTACTTATATCCCCCTCCTCTTTGATAAGATAATTTGCAAATATCCTTAAATAACCCCTCTCCTAAATGAAAATATGACAAAGCTGTACATAACAACAATTACTGTACACTGTTTTACCCGAATAAGGATCCACCTACAATATATAATATGTACACTGTACTCTTAAAGAGCATTTCATTCAACGATATGCATCATGAAGATGAAGGGTATTCATTACTTATACCCCGTACCCCTTTGAACCAAAATTTATAGTTCGAAAATTCATGTAAACAGTTACCTTCCCCTTGCTTTGAAGGTCAAGTGTGCAAATTTTCATCGAGATCGGACTAAAACTGTAGATTTGTATAAAAGACTATACATATGTACACCCTTATGATGACTTTTATATCCATATACCCCTTCTAAATGAAAGTAAGACAAAACTGTACTTAAGAACAATTACTTTTCTCTTAAACAGCTTTTCAACGATTTGTATCATGAAGGGTATCCATTACTTTGTCATTTGTACCCCGTACACATAACAACAATTACTGTACTCTTAAAGAGCATTTCAACGATATGCATCATGAAGATGAAGGGTATTCATTACTTGTACCCCGTACCCCTTTGAACCAAAATTTATAGTTCGAAAATTCATGTAAACAGTTACCTTCCCCTTGCTTTGAAGGTCAAGTGTGCAAATTTTCATCGAGATCGGGCTAAAACTGTAGATTTGTATAAAAAACTATACATATGTATACGCACTTATGATGAATTTTATATACATATAGAGATATAGATATAAATTTCCATTTTACCTCTCCCCCTTCTAAATGAAAGTAAGACAAAACTGTACTTAAGAACAATTACTTTTCTCTTAAACAGCTTTTCAACGTTTTGTATCATGAAGGGTATCCAGTATCCATGACTTTGTCATTTGTACCCCGTAAACATTACAACAATTATTACTGTACTCTTAAAGAGCATTTCAACGATATGCATCATGAAGATGAAGGGTATTCATTACTTGTACCCCGTACCCCTGTGTACCAAAATTTTAATTTCGTAATCTCATGTAGGCAGTGACCTTCACCTTATTTTGAAGGAAAAGTGTGTAAATATTCATCAAATTAGGATAAAAGACATACCCTCATACGGATACTCTTCTTTTTATATAAGATATAGCTATATTTTTCAATTTTACCCCCCTCCTAAGTGAAAATATGATAAAACTGTACATAACAACAATTACTGTCCTCTTAAAGAGCTTTTCAACGATATGCATCATGAAGGGTATTCATTACTTTGACATTTGTACCCCGTACCCCTGTGTACAAAAATTAAATTTCGAAAATTCATGTTGACAGTTTTTTCCCCTTGCTTTGTAGGCCAATTGTGCAAATTTTCATCAAGATCTGACTACAACTGTAGATTTTTATAAAGAACATACATTCGTTAACTTTTATATATATATGGCCGCCATCTTGAATCAAAATGCCCGATTGGTAAACTATTTATCAAAAGTTACTAATTTCATAAAAGGAAGCCAACTTCTAAATTTCAAGGTTCTAGTACAATTGGTTCCGGAGATATCGTCTTGTCGAATTTTGTATATAAATGGCCGCCATCTTGAATCAAGATGGCGGATTTTAAAAATATTTCTTAGCGAGCACCTAGGAGGTAAGAGGAACACACCTATAAAATTTCATGGTCGTAGGTCCAGTGGTTTCAAAGATATCGTGATGTGTCAGTGAGTGGTATTTGGATTTTATATATATAGATGATAAAGAATTTCTATTCACTCAAAAGTTATTTAGGTAAAATAAAATTAAAATTGAATGAATATTGTAGAAGTTGGATAGGCTTTCTATTTTTTTTATTTACTTCTTTTTTTTCTAACATTATAATAAGAATTTAAAGAAAACCAAAATAAATTGTTAACTGGGGTTAGGTTTTTGTTGGATTTAAGTCCACATAAGAAAACCTTCAATTAAATTGTTAACAGTACAAATAATAATAATTTCTCTTAAACTTCTTTCTTTAAACTTGCCTTTCCAGGTGCTTTGTTTTCAAACCTGTTTTTCAAACTACTTCTAAGTGTATTTTTTTTCTTTTCACAAGCCTTTATATAAAAGATAATTACGTAGTTAAGTTCATCGAACTTTTCCGATCCTGTTCCTGATTACCCTCTATGTATCATTCATTTGGCCATTTAAAAAATCTGAAAATCCGGATCTTGCCATTCTCCACCAGCAGAAAATTTAATGACTTTAACCGTCCTAATGATCGTTTCTTGAGAGCAGTCATTAGATCTACTACGCAGTAGTTAAGGTCCTTTAGGGATGCTTCGGTCAAGGGCAAAATGGCTGGAGATTTAGCTGAAGCTCTGCCTTTTAATTTTAATAGTTTAAAAAAGAAGAAAATAAAACATATGCTTATTAACATTTTTGTAACTCTGAACTCTGTGAAAGAAAAGGAAAAAGGAACTTTCTTTAAGTCAAATACTTTAACTCAAAGAGGAGCAGTTGCGGATAATGTCCTTTTATAATGTTGTTCCAAATGCCATGTGGTGGGTAAGTACCAAACTATTGAGAAACATTTATTTTGAATACCTAATTCTAGCTCCTCATCACTCATCAACTTTACGGTGATTATAAGGGTGGACTAGGTACTCCACCTTCTTTGCTTTATTTGTAAGGTAATCTTGTTGATCGCAAGTAGGGTGATATCATGGTATCTTGTTTCAGTATAAAGTTACTGATTGGCTCGTCGGGTAAGCATTAAACCAATTTATTTTTGATGGATGTTCTTTTTGAGTGCCTCGATTTCTTACTGCCCAGGTAAGCCGGTAAGCGATGCTTTACACTCCCTAAAAAGATAAACTGGCAATGACCAATAACAAGACGTTATGAAGTTTGCTTCTCGATGTATTCTATTGCTAGAGTTTGACCCAAAACAAAAAGTTATAATTACAATACAATACATTGAAACAATTACAAAAAGAAAAATGCAACAAATATCAATATAACCCTATATTTTTAAGCTAATTACTAAAAACAAACACAGTTCCTCCCGTTCAAATATAGGATATGTAGGATAACGGCAAATGAGGCCGTCTGTTTGTAGGCCCTTCAAGGGCACGGCCTTGTCTGGAAAGATTTTCGGGTAGGTTAGGTCACCTCCCTATGACGTACGCTCTGATATCCCTCATTCCCTCAAGCTTTTGTCTTAACACTTCCTCTCACATTCAACTCAAGTTTCACAAAATTGCTTGCCTGCCATCTTAGCCTTACATATTATGTACAATTTAAGTGAAAATTAATGTTAGGCTAGCATTTAAATTATGCCCAACTTGTAAGCTGTTCCTTCGGTAAAAGAAAGGTAAAATTAAATTGATTAAATAAAAAAGATAATGGTACATGTAAAATAAAGATTTATACAATATAAATTTGTAATTTTAAATTTAATTCAAATATAGTTTAAAAATAAAATATACATGTTATATATGATGTTCAACGAGGAAAATGTGATGTTAAAAAGTTGCTAACAGTTTCAACTGAATAATAAAGGAGTTTAAATTTATTGGCTTATCTGGTTCGAGTTATAATATACGAGAATGCAGAGGGGGGAGACAACAAGTAGCTATTGAACGCTTTAATTCTGGATACATCATGGCTGCCTGGTAACATCAAGCGTCTATCTAATCAATACTAACCTGTTGGTTAGCAACCAGATATAAAGAGCCACGGGGACACCTACCCAAGGACTTCTCCCCATTTATCGCTCATGTATAGAAAAGCTAATTGAATTTTATTTGCCGATTCTCAAGCCATATAAAACCAATACCTTTTATAAAATAGGACTTATACAAATTGGAATTTTTCTTCTTCAACTGAAACCCAAAGACGTAATCGTATATGATCGTATGGGGTTGATATGATTCTCTCTTTTAGCCTCATGTCAACCGCATCAATCGGTACAGCGCGCATTCGTATATACCTACGANGTATGGGGTTGATATGATTCTCTCTTTTAGCCTCATGTCAACCGCATCAATCGGTACAGCGCGCATAAGTATATACCTACGACCTATACTGTTTTGGTCTCACCAGCACCTTCTTCTTACGAAAAATGTCTGTAAAATAAAACCTTCCGTGGTGAAGCAAGTTATTACGGCTATTTTGTATTTCTTTCACGCCCTGGTGATTCTCAATTACTTGTTTTACTCATTTACTTTATGCCATCAATGTGAAACATGTTTCATCTTTCTGCGGTTCCAACCAGATATATCTGTGTTTTGACATGATTTCAGGCCCTTTCTTACTTTTAATATAGTCTCAAAAATCGTCAGATCTCGGCTTGCAGGCGCTCATCGCACAGTGTATGGCGCATACAGGCACAGATCTGTAGTTTTTTACGATTGCCGGCAGGCTGTAGACTGTTAATGTGTGGTGATCTGAGATTTTGGCCTTACGATAATCGTATAAGATAACGGCCTGCAGTTAAACTGTAAGTGTGTGGGCCCCTTTAGAGTTAATAGGGCAATTGCAAATTATATAAATTAAATTTTAAAAAAATATGTATTACTTACAAGGTTTTCATAAAAACCTAAAATAAGTAAATAATGTAAATTTCCAAAAGAAAATGTTTCGTTATACTTTTGTTTTGATTTTTGATGTTATAAATTATAAAGCAATCAACTCCTGCTTTATCCTCTTCATTGAAGTGTTTCCCTGTTTTTCATCTTTAAGAAATACTACTTCAAAATAATAAAAGCTCTTTAATTATGTCTAATAAACACTTGAAAATCAAGATTCTTAAAAGTAAGTACATAATAAGTACATATTTTACAAAAGCAGCTTATTATTCGATTTTCGCAAAAAAAAAACTTGAAATAATCCTTTGTTAATTAATGCGGGGGGAAAAGCAGCTTGGACACTATTTTCTAATATTTTTATTTTTACCTCTCCTGTACCTACATATTTTATTTACAATTACAGGAGAAGTCTGTTCACCAATAGAGAGCCCTTGAACCCTGTATGCCTCTTTTCTTTTTCTTCTACACAGTTCTTGTTGAAGATGCCCCCAAAACCTACAAGGACTTTTGACCCCTCTTCCTCTTTCTACCATCATTTCAAATTTGTATTCCCCAGCATGATTCAATTTTTACAAAAAAAAATGAAATAAATTAATATTTAGTATTTCGACAAATAAATCGGTATGACAACCTTCTATAAAACTTTCTCATATTACATAATAAAGGTTGAATTCAAATCCAATAATACCTAATTTACAGGTTAGTTAATACATTAGTTTCCGATTTTCAGAAAAATCAATACCTCAGAAACTAGATTTTTCCTTGGAAAACTACCTATATGGATTTTGTCTTTATGTTTCTATTCTAGATGTTCTTATTTTTAAGAAATATTTTTTGTTAGAATTTTCGGGAAGAAGTGCCCCCCAAATTTAGAGCTAAAGTCCATATCTCGATTTCGCCTTGGGTTATGATTTTTCTAAATATATATTCAAAATTTCATCGAAATCAGCTCAGTAGTTTAGGCTCTACTCGTCTACACAGACAACCAACAGACATTTTTTTGGGGACCCAGGGATCTTAAAACGTCAAAAATGCGCTATTATCTAAAAATTAAAAATAAATGCGCAATTAAAATACTTTCTCTATAAATGTACTAGGCATATGAGTAAAATAATAATAACAGCACAATCTGCTTAAAATAATCACCAGAATAAAATTATTATTCTGCGAATTATTTTTGAGTGATAAATCAGAATCTAAACTCTAAATTTCTCTTATACGAAGAGTTTTCCCAGGAAATGTGTCATAATAAAATCGATGTTTCCTCTTATTGAGTCTTTGTATTTCTACTAATGTTTCAGTTATATAACAATTGTTTTGCGATTTATATCTGTTTTGTGACTAACATTGTTCTACAGGAATACAATCTAGGTAAAGTGAGGGTACCTGGAATATTTGGGCAAAATTACAATTTTAAGTAGTAATTAGGTGCATTTTCCGGTAAAACTGTACGGTACATTTTAAACTTCAGATTCGGATTTAGCAACCTCGATAACATTAACTTTGTTAAATGCTACGCAGAACTGTGTAATATCATACATGGAAAATACTCTATTATACCCGGGTTTTTCTTTGTCGGTTTGATGTATACGTATGTATATGGGGAAAATACAGCTGCTCGAATGCATTGTAAAAAAATCAAGTCAATAACAACAACAACGATGCTGAACCCAGAAAAAAGGAATGACATCCTCAGCGAAAACCTAACCGAGAAAAAAGGGCTACTAAGTACCAGACACCAGACGCCCTCCAAAAAAGTGAGCCTATCAAAGTATAGTGATATCCATATTGTGGCCAAGTCTGCAGTCTGCACTTTCTTTAGTGCATAACTTCACTTCACTCCTATTTTCATGAGCAAGAATACTCTTTTATTTTTATTTCTTTTGTAAAAGTTGGCGTTTCTGAATGAGGCGTAAAACATCAGTATCGTGTGTAGTCACATATAGGAGTTACGTCGGTAAAGCGGCCTAAACACATGGGAACTTGGTTCGCCGAACTTGGTTCTTGCGGACCAAGTTCCATGTGTGTAGAGATTAAAGAAGAGGTTAAATATTGTGTTGTTTTTAAAGCTGTTTCCTTTAACTCTGTTTTTAACACTTTGTTTTTAACGCATTTTTGTGTTTATAACGCGGTTTGTTTAACGTTGTTTTTAACTCTGTTTTTGTTTCCTATGTTTTCTTAAGCTGCTTCTTTTAACTCCGTTTATAACAATGCGTTTTTACTACCTTTTTGGGATTTTTTAACATTGTTTTTTTAACGCCGTGATTTCAGCTCATTTTACAGAGAGAAACTGACGTTTAGGACGAACCGTTGTTCGAGTACCCTTTCTACTGTGTCTACTGTGTAGAGAGAGGAGCCCACGAATCAAGTTCCCATGTGTGTAGGCCGCTTAATAAGAAGGAGAGAACTCAGAAGAAATGGAAAAAGTTCAGACCCCCACCCAAAAAATCGGGCCATCATCATTCGAATACGGGCCGACCAAGTGGTAAGCTATAAAAATAAAAGAATAGTCTTGCTCCTTGCTCATGAAAGCAGGTGTGAAGTGAGGTTAAGGAATAAAGAAAGGCTGACTTTTTGGGAGGGGGTCTGAAACTTGGCCCTTATTTCACGGTTAGGTTTTTGCTGAGTTTCAGTTGGGTAATATCTTTCCTTTTCTCTTCCGTAGTCTTTACGCTTTCCCTCTATATTTATTTGGTTCTGATGTGAGTAGGATTCTGAGGGTAAACGGATGTTTACATAAAGACTAATTTATTAGGAAATTTCATCGACAATGAAACCCGCTAGTCGATTTGCGTTCTTAAAATTGACGTCATCGAGAGGGTGGTGCTCAACCCTACAGCCACGCCCTAAATCAGTTTCAAGGATACTTTATAACAAGATACACGTGTTTTGCAAAATCATGCTTCCCCTTCACCATTAGACACGCTTACCATTACTCTAAGCTCTTTTAAAAGGGCTCCTTTCACAACCACGAGGTCTCAATAAGCTCTTTTAACGAGGTATATTTCCTCTTTCGTCTCTTTAAGCCTCTATAAAATTGTTTATAATATATTCTGTCGAAGGCTTTCAACAAAAAGCTTATACTTATAAAAATTTATATACAATTCTATTAATTGAGAAGGATTTACCCTAGTGCAGATTTATTCGCACGTGAGAAAAAAACATTTTTCAAGACAACAAATAATTATTATTTTGAAGAAATTAATCTTAAAGAATAAGGTTTTCTGCCATAAGTAATATTTTCGGTAATAGTAAAGATGCATATTAACGTTGTTAACATATAAAGTTGCATTCTAAAATCAGAAATGTAGCTGATATTACACATATCATATATACAGCTTAATATGGGTCAGAGTCGATTACGATCATTGGCATAATCCTTTAATTAGGTGAAAACACTCTGGGTTCTCTTCGTCAAGGTCGGAATTAAACTGTTTGGTTCTCATCCCTCCATCTTAATTCTACAGTATTAGTAATATATTCATCAGATATAGATAAAAAAGATAATTATCCGCTAATATTTGCAACTAATTCTTAAAATATCTCACTGCAGTTAGCCTAGAAATCTAAAAAAAAGATATTAATTAATGCGCAGTTGCGGGAATATATTATTAAAGGAAATAAGAAGCTACTTATCCATCCTTTCCATTAACTGGCCGAGTATGGAGGTCAATGTTTCAACATTTGTTCTCATGACTCCAGTCTGGACAAACAAAATGCCAAATGTCTACTCTTTGGCATTTCTTAAAATTCAGGATGGATTGTTCCTTTAAAAGGTCTTTGCCCACTAGAACGTATCATATTAGGACCGTAACCATACCGACACATGCAAAAAAACAAAAAAAAAGTATGAGGCTCTCACGCGCATTAGGAGTGAAACTTAAGTTTTAGAATGCATTGCTCTCTTTCATTTTTTGACGAATTTATTATTTCAGGATTAACAAATGGTATGGGAAATTTAATTGAAAAAAAAAATATATGTATATTGCTACGCTATGGAAACCACATTTATTCCAATAAAAATTAATGCTTGTTTGGATTTGCTGGTCTTTAAATAGAT